>JANAVB010036819.1:132500-358788 GCA_029216955.1 Iris pallida
TGTCTAAATACATTCAAGGCCTGTACAAGTCATATTGGACTTAATTCATGGCTTTGGGTCCCGTATCTGGACTTCGTTTCAATTTCGTATACGTTGATAAAATATTAAATAATTAATTAATTATTTTCCAGAAATTGTAACTTACTATTTTTGAATTTATATATATATATATTTTAAGTGCTGTAAAAATATAGAAAAAATTGTATTTAAATACTATGCTAATTTAGTAAATTTAATATAATTTTTTTTAGCATTTAATAAGTAATTTTGGCATGTTATAAAAATAGGAAAACAGAATTCATATTCAGGGTACTTATGTTTACAAATTTTTAATAAATATCTGTGAGGGTTTTTAAATTCCAGAAAAATTAGTATAAATTTCTATAATTAACAAGGATCATTTTGGTACTTTATTTTATGTATAATTGAGCTTTTTGTATATCCTAAAAATTGTTGGAACACAGTGTACGGGACCGGCGAGGGAGGAGGAGGGGGGGTCGGGGGGGCGCTCGTCGGCGCGGAGGGTGGGGCTGGGGGCTCGCCGGCGAGGGGGAAGATCGGAGGGGTCGGGGGGGCTGGGGGATCGCCGGCGAGGGGGGGAGTCGGGGGGGCTAGGGGATCGCCGGCGAGGGGGGGTCGGGGGGGCTGGGGGCTCGCCAGCGTCGGCGCCGCCGGAGGGGTGGGGAGGGGTGAGAGGGGGACAGAGGAATTTTAGGTATAAATTTTTTGAAATTTGGCTGGAGGGGCCTAATCGAGCGGATTTATAATCTAAGGAGGGATAAACTGCCAAAAAATTCTAAAAGGTCTTTCTACTTAAAAGGTGCATATTTAACGAGGAGTTTTTTGCAATTTACCCTTTTGATAACTAATGGAATTTCGATTTAGAGTTTAATAGGGCACTTCCTATTGCTTACACACATTTTTTATAGCTCAAGTGGCTGTGTGTTGAGTGAGTATAGACTTGATTCTGAGTTTCGAGCCCCTTGTTGGGGTGGAGATCTTTTGTGTTAGGTTTTTCTTTCTGTCTATATATGTATTATGTATGTAAGTAACTGGATTATTAATATTAATATTTATATCTGTATAATACTGTACATACAATATTTGGTATGTAAACAGGTTACTGTATTACGTTGTGTATATATATTATTATATTTTATTATTATATGTAAATAAATCTACAGTAATTATTACTATATTGTTATATTACTTTCATTTATGGAATGTTGTATTTGTTTGCGTATTTAATTTTATGCTTTTTGCATATTCTGTTCAATGCGACCATTTTGAGCCCAAATCTAGCATGTGTTGTGTGGACTCTATAGTGAGCCAAAATACATTCAAAACTTGCATAAGTCATATTAGACTTGATTCATGGTCTTAGTCCCATATTTTGGACTTCGGTTCAATTTTGTATACGTGGACAAATGTATTAAATAATTAATTAATTATTTCAGAAACTATATCTTGTTGTATTTCAATTTTAAACAGTCTCTAAATACTGTAAAAATTCAGAAAAAATTAGATTTAAGTACTATGTTATTTTAACTAATTTAATATAATTTTTCTAGAATTAATTTACATACCTATCACTGTATAAAAATAGGTATCCTGAACTTACTTTTAAGATACATGTGTATCCTGATTTTTAATAAATATCTACAATAGATTAGAAATTAAAAAGTTATAATAAATTATTATAATTAACAATGATAATTTTGGGACTTTATGTCATATTTATTGGAGCTTTATAACTACCTAAATATTTGTGAGAACACAGTGAAAAGTTTGGATTTCTATTAATAAATTGTGCTTTGTGTGTGATTCATGTTTTTGGGTTATTTTAGTGTCGTAGTTTTGCCAACCATCTTAGTGTTGAGTTTCTAAGGACTCTTAGTGTTGATTATAGGTTAGTGTCACCCTATATTGGTCTATGCTAGGTCATCACTTAGCTAAGTGTCCCATTTAGAAGTCGTGTAGCACCATTAGTGTTAGAGTCTTGAACATAGAATAGGAACTGAGATCGTATGCCTTTTTTTCAGTAACGGGACACCAAGCTTTTTCCTCTGCATTCCCATTTCCTTGCCTTGCTCGAGGCAAGTACAACTACAAACTTTACTTACTTCATATGATAATAAACTTTGTATGAATATTGTTAATATAGCTATTTATAACTGAAATCATATCTCACATGCTTCTACGTACTTTTCATATGCTTCACATGTTTTAAACTGCTCTTAGTATCTTTCACATGATTATAATTTAGGGATGGGAGAACTGCTAGTTGAGTACGTGATCAGACTCCTTTACATGTCGAACTCGGTCGCATCTCATGCAACCTTGCCATAGGCCTTTATCCCGTATAATTTGTACGTATGTACATCTATGCTTGTACACTTGTACGTATGTACATTTTATTACATGTATAGTTGTACACCGGTACATTTTATATCCATTGACCGATCACGTACCTACTAGAGTTTCAAACATTATATATATATATATATATATATATATATATATATATATATATATATATATATATATATATATATATATATATATATATATACATATGTCGTCATGAAAAATGTATTTATCATATGATAGACTATTATATGACATGTTTCTTTTTAGCACATCTTTTTTCATTCCATGCTCAGTATGTTTGGTTTGTAGAACCAGTACTTGTTTCTTTCCTGACAGAAAATGTTACAGGCATACTTTCTGAGGAAGAAACACTTTGTGACTCGTACTATGGGTCAACTACAAAGGACCAGGTCTTTGCCTCCGAGGAAGTCCCCATATGGAACCTCGCTTAGTGGTTTGCTTTAGTTTCCTTTGGCTTAGAGTGTTGATCTGTTAGACTATATCTTTTATCACTGGACCTTGTCTCCAGTTTAATACTCTGGAAGTGTAATAACTAAAATCTGAACTTATTTGCTTTCGCTATTAGATGTTGTGTTTTGATGAACTCTAAAATGTAATATTAGAACTGTTAGCAATTGAGATCCTTTACTGTCTTTACTTAGAACAGCTTACTACGCTATGATACAAGCGTAGGCTGGACATGGCCCGGTCGAACAAGTTGGATAACGGATCGTGACACTGGGCCGGGCCGGTTCAGGCTTGAACCAACCAGCCCGTTTTTTAAACAAAAAACTTAGAAACATGAAAACATGAAAAAAAAAACTTATAGAACTTAAAAACTGGAAAAAAAATAAGGGAAAAAAAACACTTAAAATACTTGAAAGAAATAGAAAAAAAGTTAAAAAGATGAAAAAAAAATATTATTAAAAAACTTTAAAAAGAACCAAAAAAAGTTTCAAAAATTTAAAGAAATTAAAAAACTTTGAAAAAAATAAAAAAAAAACTTCAAATAATGTTATAAAAAACATTAACTAAAAAAATTTAGAAAGTAAAAGTTAATGTACAATAGTATAAGTATTTTCTTCCATAAAAATTTAGAAAGTAAAAAAAAATTATTAATGTCAATATGATTTAATGTACAACAGTACAAAAAATTTCTTCCATAAAATTTGTAATAAAATGTACAAGTTGTAAATTGATATTTTATTTCTAAATGAATTGTAAAAAATGTACAAGTATTTTTTTCGTCCATCATCCGTCGTCCGTCTCTATTGCTCAACTCCTTCTTCAGTAGTGTGCTCTAAGGTAAGAGACTGAACGTCCAGCTCACTGATGTCGGCACTTTCATCTCTTGAGTTTGGAGTTCGTTCTTCCGCATGAACCCAATCTTGAACGCAGATGCAAGCTTCCAAGATATCCGGCAACATCCTGCTCCTCTTCTTGCTCAGCGTCCTTGAACCTGCACTAAAGCAAGATTCCAATAGTACCATGGACAACAGAACCATTGGTAGATCGTGTGCTATAGAAGAAAGTATATGGTACATTTTTTCGTGTCTTTTTCACCATTCTAAAATAGAAAAATAAGTTGACGTTTCATTATCTTCTTCATAAGAATTTAAAGATAATGACAGTTGCTGAATTGATAGAAAAAATTGTTTTTGTTTCTTCCTTTGCAATAAACTTGCAGCATTTGAAAATTTGGACATAAGACCAGAGCTACTACTACCAACTTGAACGGTCGTATCGAGTCGGGTCGATGTAACTCGTTCTTCATACAAAGTAATTGAATAATCTAAAACATCTCTAATATCTACTTTTAAGTTACTTACATCAACATTCATATTTTCATGAAAATTATTTAACAATATGAATACATCATCTAGTTTAATCTTTGGATCAAAAACGGAAGCCAAACAATATAGAAGAGGTATTTCACCCCAATATTTTTGAAATTTTGTTTCCATTTTGGAAACAACATAATCAAAACCAGGAACGGTTCTATATTTACAAAATAAATGAGAAATGTTAATCATTTCTGTTAATGCGCTAGAGGAGAAGTTGGATAATAAACTCCAGATAAAATACAAGTAGAATTGTAAAATAATTCTAAAAATTCATGAATAGAAATAACAATTAACCAACCATTTTTTTGTAACTTGATAATCAAAACCGGGATTAACATTACAATACTCATGGTGTAGAAATCTATTTATTTTATATTACTATTACATTATAAAAATGCTATATTTACAAAATTTATTTATTTTACATTACCACTACTATTTATCAAAATCAGGATTAATATTACAAAATGTAAGGAGAAGTAGCTGTAGAAATGATTGCCGACGTGCTTGCCGATGCCTTGAGTAGGTATCTGGTAGCTATGTGTTTGACGATGGATCGTCACTTGTTAGCAGATTTGGAGAGCCTGGGGATCGAGGTGATTGTGCCAGGAGTTCAGATACAGATGTGGAGCCTTCAGATTCAGTCGAACTTGATAGAGAGGATCAAGTCGGCTTAGTTCGAGGATGTTGCTCTGCGGTGTATTCGAGAGCAGGTTCGAGCAGGATTGGTGGATGATGAGTTTATTCTTGCAGAGGATGGCACATTAAGGCACAGTTCCAGATTGTGTGTGCCTAGCGGAGAGCTTCAGGAGCGGGTTATGCAGGAGGTCCATCGTTCTCAGTACTCTATGCATCCAGGTGCCAACAAGATGTATAGGGATCCGAAGGAACATATATGGTGGTATGGGATGAAGCGGGAGGTAGCTCGCTTCTGTCACGCCCCAGAACTAGAATACTGGAGAGCGGAGGACAAACACAGCCAGCTACGTACATTGAAGTGAATCCCACCCCGCAATACGATCACGGCTGTCTAGATGCATGAGGGTTTACTACAAGCCATCAATCTCTTATGGTTATGAACAAGCCTAGTGTCTCAATCTCAAATAAGTAAGTAAATGTTACAAGATGTTAGATCATCAGACATACAAAGTAAGGCGTCCCAAACATTACATATTCAGATGATCATGAATCTAGTCATACAAAACGTGAAGACTAGCAAGAATTTCAGTCAGACATGATTAACACCTAGGATTTGTCAATCATATTACATCCCGTAGGCAGACAATAAGTAAAGTTGCAAACGAGCTAACACTTGTTCGACGGCTAAACGTCTTAAAAGAATATTTTTACAAGGGAGTGGGGGAGCAAAATAAGAACCCACTCGTTGCCAGGGTTGCGCCTAGTGGTCACCATCTGGCTGGAAGACAGGAAGATTCTCAGGAGCTACTCCAAAATCTGGCCATACAAAACCAGCTGGGTCAGACCCCAGAAAGAGCAAGTGCCACAAGGGAGGCTTCACTTAAGAACTAAAACCAGTATATTAGCACATGATACATAAAGGATAACAAAAGATATGAGTTAGAGAAGGCAGGATGATAAACGATAAGATGACTAACGGACTATTCCGATAACCAAGTTACAACCCGTAAACCAAACATGGACCGGGGTTGTAACCCTTCACCTGAATAGAAATTAGTCTCTAACCAATTATCAATAAAGTAAAGCATAAACAAGCAAGTCCTGAGATAGCCATGTACTGGATCTAGGCAAGACTAGACAAGATAGGACTACATCCATCATTCATGGCCAAGCAAAGAGTACGACTTGATACTTTAACTAACTAGGGTTATCACAAGCTTAGTTACTAACAAGATGCATCGAGATGTTCCAACAGCCACAAGCCCTGCAGTCTTAATCCAGGTTATCTGGTCACAAGTTGAGAGAGTTTGATTAGGTGACTTAGAGGTGCAACACATGACAGTGTGCTGGAAATGTGTCCTACTCGACGGCAGGCTACAAGTCCACTTAGAGTGCCAAGATAACGGGACTACCTGTAGCTGGAAAATCTCTTCATGGACTACTTGATCAATCTAGTCATTATCCTAGTCAGGTTCAGTACGAATCCCTGACCGTGGGAATCAGGAATTCGTATCCTAGACATGATGCAGGACGAGACATGTAGCTTATATAAGCACAAACACCCACGGTGTCAAGACAAGAGTTACTTAGCAAGTCAAGATAGCCGTCACAAGAACATATCGAGATTATCATGTAGGTTTACTTTATCAAGTCAAGAATGCATCACAACGGACCATCATCAAGAATTATCATGTCAAGTTACTTGTCAAGAGTGCACAACGACGGGTCACTATCAAGAATTATCATGTTACTTGATACTTGTTAAGAGTGCGCCTTAACATGACACTATCGTATTTTATTCTTACATTATTATAAATGAGAGAAATTTGCATAAAATAACTAGTGACATAATCTTGAAGCCAAGGAAAAGAACTACAACTTTCATGTTTTGAGTTTTTCAAGATTTTAGCTATAAAATAGCCTAAACGGGCAAAAATAGTCATTTGGAGTGACCTGCGCGCAAGTTACGCGGGCAAAATCGCCCACGGCGCACGTTGCGGGCAAGCACGACGCACAGTGCACGGCAGAAAACCGTACGGGCGTACAGTCGCACAAGTTGCGCATTGCACGCGGGCAAAATAGCCCACGGCGCACGTTGCGCTCAAGCGCGGAGCGGGTGCACGGCAAAGAAGTGCGCGGGCGCACGACGCGCAAGTTGCGTATTGCGCTCAGGCAAAATAGCCCACGGTGCACGTTGCGTGCAAGCGCGACGCGCGGGCACGCGGCAGAGAAGTGCGCGGGCGTACGGCACGCAAATTGCGCATTGCGCGCGGGCAAATTCGCCCACGGCGCACGTTGCGCGCAAGTGCGGCGCGCAGGCGCACGGCAAAGAAGTGCGCGGGCGTGCGGCGCGCAAGTTACGCATTGCCCGCTGGCAAAATCGCCCACGGCACACGTTGCGAGCAAGCATGATGCACGGGCGCGCGTCAGCGAAGACACTGCGTGCGGCACTGTTCATCGTCCCGACAGCACCAAAAGGTGTGGAGAACCCATGAACTCAAAAATGGCATAACTTTCTCATATGAAGTCGAAATCAAGCGGTTCAAAAGCCAAAATTGGGTAGAATTGAATTTTCTACAACATAGAACTATTAGATTTTGAAAATAACCAAGTTTTAGAGATCAAAAGCAAGAAAAGACAAAAAGATACAAACTTAGATCTACAAGAATCCATCCATCAAATCCAAAAATGTCAAGTTCTAAAGAGGCTTAGAATGAAGTAAGGAAGAAAATAGAACGATAAAACTTGAGATCCATCATGAAGCAAGTTGCACTTGCCTAGGCTTGGTAGGTGGAAGGAGTAAATGAAGAAGTAAATACAAATAATGGAGGAGAGAGAAGAAGTTGACTTATATTGCAACCCCTCTCATCTCAACCCAATATAAATCAAACCAAGCCAAGCCAAGTCATGTTGAACCAAGTTGAACCAATCAAGTCAAAATTTAAACCAAGGATAAGCTAAGCAAGATAAGTAAAAATACGGGCCACCTGACAATTGTCAGAAATCTGTATACGTATCTTGAAAATACGTATAACGGGAAACGAGAGTGGCAACTCTACCCACCTTAAAAGAATTCCGTCCTCGAAATTTAATTAAGAGGCTAGAGGTGTCGGGGTGAGCTACACTAATACTGGCAATCTACGACTAGCAGTCAACCAAGCAATCATTCATGCAAGCAAGGAAGTAAAAGCATAAGGTATAAGGAAGACATTATACCTTATGAGACAAACAGGTGTGGATATTGCGATCGGATATCATCCTCACGTTCCCACGTTGACTCACCTAAAGATTGATGGCCCCAAGCAACACGGACTAAACTAATAGTCTTATTCTTGAGTACCTTCTCTCTTCAGTCCAATATAGATACGGGCCTTTTCTCATACGAAATGTTGGTACCAACAACCAATTTCGAATAATCAAGGATATGGCTCAGATCCGGGATATACCGTCATAGTTGAGATATATGGAAAACGTTATGTACCTCACGTAACGACGGCGGAAGAGCGAGACGATAGGACACATCACCTATTCGTTCGAGAATGTCAAATGACACTATATACCTAGGACTAAGCTTACCCCGTACGTCGAATCGAATGACGCCACGGGTAGGCGAGATCCTAAGGAATACATGGTCGTCGATAGAAAACTCAAGAGGGCGCCGATGAGAATCGGCCCAATGGCGTTGACGATCTTGTGCAACTCGAAGATGATCTCTGACTTGTCTGACCACCTCGATTGTCTGCGTAATCATCTCTGGACCAAGCATCTGTCTCTCGTCGACATTATTCCAAGCTAAAGGTGATCTGCACTTTCTGCCATACAGTGCTTCAAAGGGTGCCATCTGGATACTAGCCTGGAAACTGTTGTTATAGAAGAACTCTACGAGATGCAGGTGATCTTCCTACGAACCATCGAATTCGAGTGTACATGACCGTAACATATCTTCAAGAGTCTGGATCGTGCGCTCTGACTGACCATCTGTCTGCGGATGATAAGCTGAACTGAACTTGAGCCGAGTCCCTAAGCTCTCTTAAAGACTCTGCCAAAAGTGCGATATGAATCTTGAATCTTTGTCGGATATAATACTAACTGATACTCCATGCAACCTGACTATCTGCTTGAGGTACATCTCTGCTAGCTGATCTGTCGACTGACCAACTCTGAAGGGGAGAAAATAAGCTACCTTCGTGAGACGATCAACTATAACCCATATAGCATCTCTTCCAGCTGGAGATTTAGGTAACCCAGTTACAAAATCTATGGTAATATGCTCCCATTTCCATTCTGGGATTGCTAAAGGTTGAAGAAGTCCAGCTGTCCTATAATGTTCAGCTTTAACTTGTTGGCAAACTAAACAACGAGAGACAAATCGGGCTATCTCCCTCTTTATGCCATTCCACCATAAATGCTGACGGATGTCTCGGTACATCTTCGTGCTACCGGAATGAATTGAATACTGAGAACTGTGAGCCTCTGCCATGATCTCTTGTCTGATATCACCAATGAGTACACAAAGATGCCTCCCATGTCAAAGTGTACCATCCTCATGAATACATAACTCTGGTCTCCGTCCTGCTGCACATTTTGCCCTAAGCCGCTGAAGCTTAGAATCTACTGACTAAGCTAACTTAATCCTCTCAACTATACTGGACTGAACTTGCATACTGGCCATCAATGCCACATTGGTGGGAAGAACAACCTTAATACCCATCTTCTGAAGATCTGCTAATAACTCTGGTTGCGCTGTTAGGAAATAGACTCCGGCTCTTCTGCTCAATACATCTGCAACAACGTTGGCCTTCCCAGGATGATACTACAGGTTGATGTCAAAATCTACAATTAGCTCTAGCCATCTTCTCTGACGCATGTTAAGATCCTTCTGGGTAAACACATACTTATGACTCTTGTGGTCGGTAAAAATCTCCACCCGATCCACATACAAATAATGCCTCCACAACTTGAGTGCAAAAACCACCGCTGCTAATTCCAAGTTATGGGTTGGATAATTCTTCTCATGATTACGAAGCTGACATGATGCATAAGCTACTACCTTACCATCACTACCAAAATAAGTCATATTACCGACGTAATTAGCGACGTTTTAAGAAAACGTCGCAGGAAAATAATAATTTAGCGACGTTTCTTTATAACGTCGCAAGACGTCACTATTAGCGACTGATAGCGACGTTCTGCGACGTATTTAAACTACGTTTGCGTTTTAAAGAGCTCACGTCGCGTATAAGTCGGTAAACGTCGCTAATATTAGTGATATTAGCGACATTTTTCGACGTATTTATTACTTCATCGCTAATATCAATGATATTAGCGACGTGTACCGACGTTCTTATATGACGTCGCTAAAGTGTGAATATAGGTCAGGTTCGAGTTTTCATTCCCCCCATTATTTCCCCCCAACATTTTCCTTCCCCCCCGACCCCGAGCCGGCTTCCCCCACCCCGTCGACCCCCGTCCGACCGCGCCCTCGGCGACCCCCACCGACCTCGGCGACCCCTCTCCTCTCCCCAACCCTCCCCCTCCCCCCCCATCAGCTCCCCGGCCGACCGTCGGTGGCCGCCGCGAGCACCGACCCCCTCTCCTCTCCCCGACCTTCATGACCGCCGCGAGCACCGACCCCGTCCTCCGGAGACCGTCGACCCCCTCTTCCCCTCGTCAATTTGGTAAACCCTAACCCTAACGCCATTTTTATTACTTTTTTTTCTTTTTTGCATATTATTCTGATCAATGTAAACCCCCATTGGAGATGGCGTAGTCCTTTAAAATTGGGAAAGAAGATGTAAACTAGGTTTGGGGTTTCGGATGGGGCATGTGGGACTGATGGTTTGGGGTTTCCCTACATAACTATGATACCTACACTGTTCTGGGAATTTTCAGAGATTAATAGGATAATAAATTGGTTAATTAATGTAATGTATGGTTCACTAAATGATGTGGTTATATGATTACATGGGTTATGCTACTCAACTTGGGTTTGCATTACATGGGTTTGTATTTTGGGGTTCAATTTGGGTTTGCATTACATGGGTTATGCTACTCAACTGAACTGTAAGTTTTATATTAATATTGAAATTAAATGATAAATATAGACTGTGATGTAATGTTAATACTGGGATTGATTTGTGGATTTTAGTTTGTTTAGATATTGTTCACAGTTATGTAGATGTTAAGTTTATTTCATATCTTACATGTTCAAAACTGTCATGATATGAATATATGCAATAACTGAGAAATGAGATGAACTTGAGATGTAATGTATAACTAAGATTGTTTTTGAACATTAACCTGAGATTAACTGAACATGAAACCTGAGAATGCATACATGACTGAACTTGATTTTCCTTTCCTTCATGCATATAACTTGAGATTTATATGAACTGTTAAACTTGGAAATGAATGTATGAACTCTTCTTCTTTTACCTTTTTTCTCTCGTAAATCTGAAAACACTTGTTAAATCTGAGATTGAATCTCATTAGACTGACTTGGGTTAGATGTCTAAACCTGGGGTTAACACTCTCCTCACCTGCTGTACATTTTTGAGTCCACCAGAGATGGACTGAACTTTGACATGGTGAACACCCACACACCCTATTAAACCTAGATTTTGACTTAGTTTGACCAGAAAGTTAACCCATATTCAGTCAAACCCTAGATTTTGACTTAGTATATGGTTACTAGATCCTAGTGTAGAGTAGTATGTAGAGGAGTATGGCTACTAGTGATATATATATATGTAGGTCCATGTGTATCTGTATCGGACTATCGCTATCGGTATCGAACTATCGCTATCGGTATCGGACTATCGCTATCGGTATCGAACTATCGGTATCGATCGAACTATCGGTATCGATCGAACTATCGGTATCGGACTATCGCTATCGGTATCGGACTATCGCTATCAGTATCGACCGTATATACTTAGTATCGGGCGTAGCAGATTAGTATCGATCAGTATATAGGTTTGTGTTAAGATCAAGGTTCAAAGTATCGGTATCGAAATAGTAGGCCGAATAGGAGGCCGAGATAGTCGAATGAGAAGAAGGGAAGAAGGGAGGAGCAGATGGGTCCAGAGCCATGGTGGAGGAGGAGAAGTAACATGAGAGCAGTTTCTGCCGTAACATCTCCTGTGGCTCTGCTGGCAACTGAAGTCCAGATGCTACAAAGGACGATCCTTCGCTGAAATCGACTACAACACCCATCAGTTCAAGTTCATTCCTATATGAGTAGATTCCAATGCCATAGAAGCCATCAGTTTGTTGACCTTCCTCTATGGCATTGGAATATACTCATCTAGGAATGAACTTGAACTGATGGGTGTTGTAGTTAATTTCAGCGAAGGATCATCCTTTGTAGCATCTGGACTTCAGTTGTCAGCAGAGCCAGGAGATGTTACGGCGGAAACTGCTCTCATGTTACTTCTCCTTCTCCACCATGGCTCTGGACCCATCTGCTCCTCCCTTCTTCTGATACTAATCTGATACTCTCTGATACGGTCTACCTAACCTATATACTAATACTAATCTGATACTCTCTGATATTAAGTACATCCGGCTTACTAGCTAGCGGATCCACCAGTTACATGATTATATACTAATTATGTTTAGTTTGTCTTACGATACAGATTTTCACTACCTTGATGTATCTATCTTACAGAATTATGGAGCTGAATTACTATCTGCGGAATCGTACTTGGATGTACAACCGTCATCCTGATGACATGTGCGGTGTGCGGGATGAATTCATAGAGGGTGTACACCAGTTCCTGCAGTTTGCCAAGGCGTTCCCTCAGTACATGGACGGTACCAAAATTAAGTGTCCATGTGTGAGATGTCGCAACTTGAAATATCATCCAGAAGTGGATGTCACGTATCATTTGTACTCGAAGGGTTTCACGCCGAATTACTATCAGTGGAGCGAGCACGGAGAACTTGTGTCTTTAGCATCGGAGTACGAGCCTTATGTGGATGTCCACAACAACGCTCCTTACGACGATGGGTTGGTGAACATGGTTTTTGACGCGGTCGGGCCTAGTTTCGATCCGGATGATCATGATGCACCTGAGGAGGCACCGAACCCCGATGCTGCACAGTTCATGGAGTTGCTGGAGAATGCAAGGACTCCATTATATCCTGGTTGTGAGGATCATTCACCGTTGGAGGTGGTTACAAGATTGTTGAGCATCAAGTCCGATTTTAACATGTCGCAAGATTGCTACAACCGTATTATGGAGTTGCTTATAGAAATATTGCCTGAGGGTGCGAAGTTGCCTAAAGACTTCTACCGGTCTAAGAGGATGGTTAGATCGCTCTGGATGGGATATGAAAAAATCGATGCCTGTCGCAACGGGTGCATGTTGTACTACAAAGACGACAAGGATGAAGACGCCTGCAGATTTTGTGGTGTCGATCGCTACAAGGCCTGTGGTAGAGGAAAGTCTGTCGGTGCCAGGAAGCCTACCTCTTCGATGCACTACTTGCCGTTGACGCCGCGTTTGCAGCGGTTGTTTATGGTGAAGGAAACTGCAGAAAACATGAGTTGGCATAAGCGGGAACATACCGAAGGAGTGTTGGATCACCCATCTGATGGAGAAGCATGGAAGCACTTTGATCGAGAGTATCCAGATTTTGCTTCTGATCCGCGTAATGTTAGATTGGGTCTCTGCTCTGACGATTTTACCCCATTCGGGCTTTCGGTTCATGTCGACAAATGCTCCGATCAGAGACAGCTTCCTGGATCTTGATTCCACGAAGAACAGTTGTTTGTGTATCAAGTCTTCGAACTACAAAGACGTCGATCCAGAAAATGATTTCTTTGGCATCTTGCGAGAGATTGTGGAGTTGTCATATAATTATGGCAGAGAACCTGCAAAGATCGTGTTGTTCAAGTGTGAATGGTTCGATCCGATTGAAAATCAAGGCTGGAAAATTGACAAGCATGGTCTTGTGGATATAAACTACAAGCGTAGATATCAAGGCTACGAACCGTTTGTCCTAGCAACTCAGGCTCAGCTCGTGTATTTCACAGCTTATCCGAGACGGGGAGCAACAAAGTCTGACTGGTGGGCAGTATGCAAGACTAAAGCTAGAGATACTTTTGATGTTGATGAAAAAGCTTACCAGGAGGACGAGCTACCTCCTGTAACCAATATTGTCGATGTGGACTCCACGGAAGTTACGCATTACACGACACATAATGTAGAAGATGTAGAATTATCCGAAGAGGAAGACGAAGCCGACGAAGGTGAAGACGAAAGTGAAGATGAGGAGGAAGAGGAAGATGAGGTCGAGGAAGACGAACAAGATGATTATTCTGAATAGATTTGTTTTTAACATGAATCATTTAATTTATGCATATTATATATAACTGATAAATATTTGGTTTCGTACTGTTCTAGGATATGTTTTACTATCCGCCGCACCGGGCCGAGCAGATCGAGGGGATGTTTCCTTCCGTCGCTGCTAAGCTGATCCGCGACTCTATTAATGATCAGAAGGAACGTGATCGTGCCGGAAAGCCGATCAAAGGTTGGATCACCCCTGATCAGTGGAATGAGATGAAGGCTCGATTCAACGAGCCAAGGTACAAGGAGAAGTCGGAGAAGGCTAAGGCGGCTAGGCAACATGCCTCGAAGTGGTGCGGTGGGTCGATTCCGATGACGGAACATTTCCGTCGTCTGGTATGTCTTTCTCTTTTAGAAATATTATTTTAATGCAAATCCGATAAATTATTACTAAGATAATATATTTAATTACAGGTAAGGAAGGTCGGTAACGCCGACATGGTGACCGTCTTCCTGGCCACCCATCGGAAGGGCGGAGTCCTTATTGACGAGAGGGCCGAGCAGACCTATGTAAGTATTACAATACGTTATCTTAATGTAATACTTCGTGTCCATTTTAATATAACTTAGTAAATATGATGCAAATAAATATTCATGAAGTTAGTAAAAATAAGTACATTAATTAGAAATTAGAAATCATAGAGTACTATCCATACTTTCTAGGCCGAGTATACGAGGCTGCCGGAACGGGCGGCTGCTAGTGCACCTGATGCAGGAGAGGCCGGTACTTCCTCGCAGCCCACTCAAGCTCCGTCGGCGGACGAGCTGTGGATGACCGCCGCTGGTGGCCTCCGTAGGGGTACGTACTACGGTACGGGATCCTATGGCGCCCTAGTTGCGACCCAGTCCTCTAGGATATCTCCTGCTAGTGTGCATGGTCCACAGCCGTCCCAGGAGTCTGCCCGAGTCCACCAGATGATGGAGTCTCTCCGTGACGACCTGCTACGACGGATCGAGCAGCAGTTTCAGCATCCTACGGACGATCCTGCGCTGCTAGCACGATTGGATGCGCTCGACCGCGGCATTATAGACCTCAGGGAGACGACTGAGAGGACAGAGCGCGCCGTTGGATGGTTAGAGCGCACGGTGACGGAGTTGCAGACAGGACAGGTGACCATGGCCGAGACGGTGAGATTGGCGCAGGATTCGATGGTCCAGAGCAGTAGTAGAATGTTACCTATCATGGATTCATACAACCAGCGACTTACAGCGTTGGAGCATGCTGGTACTCTGGGTGCGCCTTCATCGTCGTCGACTCCGCCGCCTCCACCGCCTTCTTCTTCGACACCGACTCCACCGACGTCACAGCCTGGCGCTCCATCTGTATCGATTTCACTTGCGGAGTATGAGGAGTTTTTACGCCTTCGTCGCGGCGGTGCCCCTCCTGCACCAGATCACTAGTAGTCCTAGTTAGGACTTTTGTTTGTGTTTGTATCATCTTATGTTTGTGACTTATGATTGGATGTTTGTATTGGATGTTAGTTGTGTTTGTATCGAATTGACTTGTGACTTGTTTGGATTGGATGTTAATTCCTTCGTCGATAAATGTTAATTTGTTTGGATTGGATGTTAATTAACTTAGATTAAAGCTATCTGTGATTTGGAATTGTGAGTGGGGGTTTGAATGCGCTGTGATTTGGAATTATGAGTGGGGATTTGAATGTGTACCTATATGTGTTTTATAGAATTGTGAGTGGTAATAAAGAATCTGTGTTTTATTTTTTTTTATTTTTTTTACAACTTTAGCGACGTTTAGCGACGCTTACTGACGTTTAGCGAAATCGTGTTCCGACATTTACCGACGACAAGCTGCAAATAATATATTTTTCCGACGTTTTACCGATATTTACCGACGACTAACTGCAAAAAAGTACAGCTCTCCGACGTATTTACCGACGTTTACCGACACTAGCTGCAAAAATGTACAGGACCTTTACCGACGTCTAGCGACAAAATTCACGTCGCTATATTACCGACGAAACGACGGTAGACGTCGGTAAATATTCCAGGTCTTTACCGACGTGTAGCGACTACATATACGTCGCTAATATACCGACGGAACGACGATAAACGTCGATAACTCACCGACGTACTGTTACGTCGCTGAATGTCGGTAATTGCGACGTTCAGCGACGTTTTTGTAATCAGCGATTAAGGAAACGGCGACAAAACCTAAACGTCGGTAAATACGTCGGTGATACATATTAGCGACGGATTTTGTTGTTTTTCCGACGTTTTTGGGCGTCGCTAAATCCACTTATTTTGGTAGTGCATGCTGCATCAAGATGCATCCCAATCCTCTGCCGGAAGCATCATAATAAACTAAAAATCCTCTAGTCCCATCTGGAAGTGTGAGAATGAGAGCCGTCATCAATCTCCGCTTCAACTTCTCAAATGAACTTTGACACTGTGCTGTCCAAGCAAACTGCACATTCTTACGGGTCAACTGCGTCAGTGGTGCTGAAATCTGAGCAAAGTCTGATACAAACCGTCGGTAATAGCCAACCAATCCTAGGAAACTCCGAACTTCTGCGACGGTGCTAGGTGCTGGCCACGTCTCTATGGCCAATATCTTCTGGGGGTCAACTTCCACTCTACCTCTGGTGATGATGTGACCTAAGTACGAAATACGATCAAGCCAAAATTTGCACTTACTGAACTTCGCATACAACTGGTGCTCTCTGAGAATCTGAAGAACTACACGAAGATGCTGCTCATGCTCTGCCTCATTCTTGCTATAGACCAAGATGTCATCTATAAACACTATCATAAACTGATCCAAATAAGGCATGAAGATACGATTCATGATATCCATAAATACCGTTGGCGCATTGGTCGCTCCAAATGGCATAACAAGGAACTCCCAATGTCCATATCTAGATCTGAATGCTGTCTTCGGGATGTCTTGCTCTCTGACTCTGATCTGATGGTACCCTGAGTGCAAGTCAATCTTCGAGAATAATGCTGCCCCATTGAGCTGATCAAATAAATCATCTATAATTGGTAGGGGATATCTATTCTTTATTGTTAGAGAATTCAAGGTACGATAATCAACACATAATCTTGACGTACCATCATTCTTCTTCATAAGAAGCATCGGGACTCCCCAAGGAGATCCACTAGCACGAATGAATCCCTTGGTTCTGACTTCTTCAATCATCTTGTACAAGATCTCTAATTTTGAAGGTGCCATCATGTAGACTCTCTCTGACACTATTGTCATCCCTGGAATAAAGTCGATAGTGAACTCTATCTCTCTCTCCGGTGGCATACCTGGAAGCTCTTAGGAAAACACATCAGGAAACTCTTCTTCTACTCTGGAAAATTGAACTGCTTCTGCTACTGCCATCCGCAATACTGGTGGATGTAGAAGCAAGGAAAAGAACAAGAAAAGTCCATGCGGCTCAAAATAGAAGAAGCCCATGCGGCTTAAAATAGAAGGAGCCTCATGCGGCTCGGCAATCTATCGGAGCCTCATGCGGCTCAGAAACTCTCCAATAGCCCCATACGGCTCAGGAAAGAATCACGTGGTCCTATGCAACTTGCTTTTTACAGCTGGCCATAAAGTGACTGCTCCCATTAAATGCTCTGACATAAAGTGATAACTCTGACATTAAAGCTGAAATCATAAACTCTGACATGACGGCGTGTTCCTCGGGAAACGAAGAAAATCTTCTATACAGTTGGCACGATCCACCAACTCCAAAGCTCCCTATGCAGCTGCCACCCCCCTCATGCGACTGATACTCTCATGTGGCTCGGATCGTGGAGACTATCGTCATACGGCTCAAATCCCAAGAAGCCACCCCATGCGGCCGTTGTCCTCATGCGGCTCGAATCATGGGGATCATCTCCATGCGGCTCAAATACTGAGAGGCCATACCCATGCAGCCTTGACACGTGGCTAGTCTTATGCGGCTCAATTGGAAACCACCCCCATGCGGCTCAGATTTCGGAGGCTACACCTATACGGAAGCCACCTTCATGCGGTTCAAAACCTAAGAAGCTACCCTCATGCGGCTGTGGCTCGCGGTTATGACACGTGGCAGAAGATCAGTTTTCCCGTAATAATGGTTAGACACGTGGCATTAATCAATCAAGATTTATCAACAAATCCCAACAACCAGATTTAGTGCAATCATCATAATTACCCGAATCAAAGCAGATTTATTACAATCACGCGGGTTAAACACGTGGCAGAAGTTTCGAGCTTCCAAAGCTTCATGACAATCAACATTAATTGTGCATACAGATTTTACACAATCAGCATTAATTATCCAGATTCGTTGCAATCAAGATTAGTGGTCCAGATTAATTGCCATCAAAATAGGATCAAGGAAAATGGTAATTAAATCCCCAAGCCGTCGACTTTTTTTGGGGCAATCATTGCAAACCCTAATGATCACACCCCACTCCTATAAATAGCAAGGTGCCATTCCCTTGCAAACCACCTGGAGACCCCCGGCTGGATACATAGAGAGACGAAGGCACGCACAGAAGAGTCTTCCCACACATTCCGAGAACATTTCTTCATCAGAGCCAAGGCTATGTCCGATCGTCCAAGGAGTAAGGCAGAGCTACCGTCGTTTTCCCGAGCCTCTACCATCACCCCCCAGAATCAAAAATAAACAATTGTACTTAGATTGTTGTACCTAGGTTTTCGTCCATAGGCTTTCTTTGTACAAGCGAGTTTATATTGTGAGTCTAAGTTCAGTCCTCCTATAAAACTGTTCTGTACTTTTACAATCAATTTTAAACACGATGGCGACTCTGCTGGGGATAAACTTCTCCACGGCTGAGAAGTTGGTGACGCAATCGGATGCAGCCAAACTCAGCTCCACACAATAGCAGATGGTCGTCCGCTTCGACCAACAGGCATTTGAAGAAATGCTCTCCGATGGGAGCGCTGGCCCGATCCAGAAGCGAACCCGTACGATGAAGGCTCGAAGGGAGTGGAGGCCCAAGTTATTTGCTCCTCCCCAAGCTCTGGACGAAGTACTCTCTGCTGCCCAAGACGGCAAAGGCGACTCTCATGCAGCTCCACTTCAGGCCATAGAGGACTCTGCTGTCCCCATGTTCGGCAGAGGAAAACACTACGATGCTGGACTTACAGGGGCAAAGAGGGACTCTATATGGTCCAGGAAGAAGCCGAATAAAGGCACCAGCGGCATGCATGATGCTTATGCGGCCAAGATTGCCAGCCGCATGCATGATGCTTATGCGGCCAAAACTGCCAGCCGCATGCAGAATGCCCATGCGGCTAAGACTTCCAGCCGCACGTAGGAGACTCATACGGCCGAGACTTCCAGCCGCATGAAGAAGGCCTATGCGGCCACGATTGCCCGCCGCATGAAGACTGCTGATTCCAGCCGCATATTATCCACTCCACGCGGCTCGGGTTCCGTCTTTGACCGTCTCTCCTATGGCCCTGATCTCTCACGCTCCCAAGAAAATGTGTCTGACTCTCTGCAGCACCACTTAGACTCTTCCTACTATGTGCTCTCAGGCGCTAGAGTGAAGAAGTCTAGGGCAGCGCGAGCTCGGCAAGCTCAGTCGGCTGTCCCTACCTCTGACCATCCGAGCGCTCCGCTTACTGTTATGCGAGCCTCTGATGGAAAGTTATACAGAACCACTTGAGTCCAGCCCCCGGCGAAAAACAGACAGAGTGGTTCCCAAAAGTCTCTCCACAACCAGGGAGCAAACGTGGTTGCTCGAGACCCATCTGACTTGCGTGAAGTGATCCTTCACAAATGCAAGGAAAGAGAAGGGGACTCGGTGTGCAAAGAGTCCCCCCACGGACATCACTGCATCCAAGTCATTGTCAACTGATGCTGCAACAACACGGTAGTACGAGAAGATCGGCGGTCCATCTTCCAAAGATTGCAACAACCAAGTTCAGAGGATGAGACGCTTTCCGTCGTCTCCTGTAACTCTGCTCAGAGAATCCCCGCCAGCGGGAGAGGGAAGAAAACAAATATGTTCAGCCAGAAGATTTCAACCACTGTGACCAAGAAACTATCATCTAAGCGGTTGCCTACCACCGGAATTTTCCAAGGTACCCGATCGAAGACAAAATCTACTACATTGGGAGATTCATCATCCACATCACTGGGGTCGCTGGAACCGGGGGTAGCATTCCTCCGAACATCCACGACAATCCGGTATTCCAAGAAGATGCCTCCGGGGAAACGAATCCCAACAGATACAGCAGGTGCCGACGTCCCCGAGGATGTTCGCGACTCTCAAGACGAGGCAAGCCCTGAAGCTGGGAGTACTATTCCTTCTGAGTCCGAACTTGAGAAAAACATTCCCACATACCCCGACGACTTCTCTGTACAGGGGTATGATTCAAAGGACACGTCGTCACCGTCCCTTCCATTTCGGCTCGTGTGAGGACGGCATTCATGACAAACGACGATCAAGACGGTCCCAGTGATCGCCAACGCATCGACACTCTGGAGGCAATACTACGTACCTTGGTTAAATCCGTAGACGAAATCAATGCGGCTCTTCCAACTCTGCAAGGAAGGACACCTGGCCAAACAAGCTTGGGTCCCGCGATCAATGCGGACTCGAACTCAGCGGCACCAAACTCGGGCGACAATCCTCCTGAAATATCGGCTCCCACCGCTGCGGATGAGGCCAGGGAGGCAAGAAGAGAGGTCCAGGAGCTCCGGGCCATGTTTCATGCCCAGAAAACCTCCCAAGACCTCAGAATACGGCAACCATACCCTGCTGCATGGAGGGATGTCCCTTTCCCACCAAGATATAAGCCGTTCAACATCAATCCCTATGATGGCAAGACTTTCGCAAGTCGGTACATTACTTACTTCGAGGTCACAATCGACCATCTGTCCCATGATGACGCCATCCTTACACGATTATTCATCGGGGCATTGGAAGGGGTCGCATTCGACTGGTACCACAACCTGCTAGACAACTGCATCCATTCCTTTGCCAGCTTCAAGCGTATGTTCTTGGAGAGGTTCTACGAAGTAGGACAAGATGTGACAATGTCCACCCTCATGGATGTTGTTCAAGGGGAGAAGGAGCTGACAAGGAACTATATTGAACGGTTTCGCCAAACCGCAATGAATTTGCCGTCTGAAAATTCAGATTCCTCCTTAATTGAAATTTGCCAAAAGTGACTGCTCCCAACAATCAGCCTCTGGATGGGTGAAAGTCAATTTAAGGACTGGAAGACGTTCATCATCAGTGCCACTAGCGCCGAAGATAAGTTGAAGAAGGCTCGCCAACTGGGACTACACATCTCGGAGGGAGAGGACAAGGACAAACGCCCTAATGCCAACACCAACAACGGGGGTAATTCCTCCAATAAACGAAATAACAAGGGCAAACAGGCTATGGTGGCCGACGCAACCCGGAAGCCTGAATCAAAGCCAGCTGAAAAGCAGTGGCCGCAGATGACTTACTCCTTCGAAGACGGTCATGTCAAGCCCATATTGGACATGCTCATACAAGGAGATAAAATCCAGCTCCCTGCACCTAGACGAGAACCTCGGCCGGCCGAGATGGAAAGCCCCAAGTACTGCCATTACCATCGTTACGTCCACCACGCCATGCAGGACTGCTTCCAATTGAAGCAATATATTCAGCATCTCATCGATTTGAAGGCTCTGGCTATTGATTTCGAGGAGGTAACCGTGGCAGCCAACATGGTGTCAGTACAGTTCGGCAGCTTCCCTCCAACAGAGACTCAAGACGGCGTAGTACCCGTCCCTCGGGCAACAATGGAGATTGCTAATCTTTCACCTCCTCGAGATCAGGCTACTGGTCTAGTGCCCCTAACCACATCACGAAGGGAGGTCATGTGGGTCCATCCGAACCTGGTACTTGAAGTGACTCAACCCATGCCATCCTCCACTGGCAGGAAGAAGGGTGGAAAGGTCAGATCCTGCCGTACAATCTCGGTAGATGTCGAAGAAGCCACAGCTGTTGTCACCCGGTCGGGTGCGCAATCCCAACCTACACCAGATAACTCGGCTGAAGATCATCAGCCGACTACTGCTGACGCTCCAGAACCTTTTCAAACTCTGACGACCGACAAGCCTAGGCCGAAGGAGACTCGCTTTGATAAATCCCTCCGAAAAGAGGCACCTCATGGGCTGAAGAACCCTACAACTTTGACATCTTGGCACAGTTGGCCAACACACCGGCCAAATTATCATTATACGAGCTCCTGAGACTCTCCAAAGATGTTCGCGTGGCACTAAGCGATGCACTCCAGAATGCCGACGCATATCTGGCTCAGGTCAACCTCACGGGAGAAAGCCCGCCTGCAAATCTCCAGAACAGCACTTGCACAGATGCAATGCCCAACATCGTCTTCACTCCGCAAGATATGCTCATTAAAACCAACCTGCACAATCGTCCGTTGTATTATACTGGATACATCGGTGGCGTAAAGGTGGATCGGATGCACATTGATCTCGGTTCTTCCATAAGCATCATCCCGAAGAGTCTGTTGTACCATCTTCGTATCCCCATGCATCGTCTGACGCCGACAAGCACCGCCATCAGCGGTTTCAATTCGGGCAGGAGCTATCCGATCGGAAAGATTCGTTTGAAGTGCCAAATCGGCGATCTGCAGTCAGAAGTGACTTGTTATGTCATAGATGCTGACACTTCCTATAATATTCTCCTGGGGCGTCATTGGATACACGATTACATGATCGTACCTTCCACGCTGTACCAGTGCTTCAAGTATGTCGACAAGTACGACTTCGTGAGAACAGAATTTGTCGACATCGATCCCTTCAAAGGGGTCGAGTCTTATTACTCAGACTCCTGCTTGTACGAGAAGTCGAAGAGGCACCTTGTCGAAAGAGATATGCAAGCTCAAATTGAGACAGCAACGGGATCAGAAGAACCTCTGACGATCCACCTTCAAGCTCGTAAACCTGGCAAGACCGCACCCCTTACGGCCGCTCTGCGTAAGGATGCAATCAGTCTCTCGGCACAAGAGGGGCAAATGATAATCCGACTGCCAAGGTCTGGCCAAGCACCAAAACCCACAACGGAGCCACTAACAATCAGGCTGCCAAGAGCCATCCAGCCACAAACAGAGAAGCTCAAACCCTCTGACAAGCCAACAACGATACGTCTTTCCAAGATGAATCGCCAGCCCAATGCGAAGTCGGGGACTCCTAACGAGCCAACAAGCACCAAGCAGGGGGTCGCTAGTTCGCCAACGACTCCATGTTCTGCCCCACCAGCGGAACCCCTGATGATTAAGCTGCCCAAGTCATCCTCTCAGTCTTCATTTATACAGGGGTGGCCGAAGAAGAACCAGAATTGGCCAAGTATGTGGCTGCTCATACTGATGTTCCATCCATAGATGATGTAATCCCACTAGAAAAGATACCTTACTTCATCAATAAAGGGCTGTCTTTGAACTACCTCGAGCTTGATAAGCTTTGTACAATATATGTTATGGAACACGGTATAGGCACTCACCTACACACACAAGTGATAAATGTTTACAACGTAAATTAACTTACTCCTGCGGAAGGCGCCTACTTCATAGTCGAGGGAGAAGACCATCCAATCATCTTCGGCCGGAAGAATGATCCACAGCCCTTCGCAATAGAGGAAGTCGATCTCGAATCGGACGCCGGAAGACTGCCCCTTTATCTGTATAGCTCCCAATCCAAGTACCTCATGCAAAGACAGGAGATCTGGAGACTACACCAGGCTTGAACTACGGCACTGGTCGGCGGTTACCTTTACAGTTGCCAGTCCTGGCCGGGAATCCACGGGATTACTACCAGAAGACTCGATATGGACTGGGGTATGTTACGCCTGCAACGACCCCTGAAAGCTCAGATGAGGAATACGACTGGCATTCACACTCAACCGGATCACCAACTTCTGATTCTGATATCAGCATCGGGGACGTATTCAGGCAAGTCTTATCTGTCAATATGGCATTCGCCGACGCTTACGAAGAAGAAGAAGACATTCCTGAACTCCTTGAATTAGAGCTGTTGGCCCAACAGCTGGATGTACAATAGAAAAAGTGGTTCGAACAAAGAGAGCCTCCTACTGAAGATGAGGTTATGCAAGTTGACCTCGGCAATGAGTCTTCTCCAAAACCAATTTTTGTTAGTAAAAGCCTGGCAGACGAAGAGCGAGAATCGCTGCTGCAACTCGTCGAAGAATATATTAATGTGTTCGCCTGGAGTTATGAAGACATGCCAGGGCTAAACTTTGAGATTGCACTTCACAAACTCAACATTCGGCCAGATGTAAAGCCGATCAAGCAACAACAGCGACGCTTCCGCCCGGACATTATGAATGCGATCAAAGCCGAAGTCAACAAACTGATAGCCAGCAGCTTCATTCGTGAGGAACAACATCCGGACTGGGTCGCCAACATAGTATCGGTCCTCAAGAAAAATAAAAAGATTCGAATCTGCATCGACTTCCGCAATCTGAACGAGGCGTGTCCTAAAGATGAATTCCCTCTCCCTATCACGGACATCATGATTGACAATACCTGCGACTTCGAGCGTATGTCATTCATGGATGGTTTCTCGGGATACAACCAAATCAAGATGTCTCCCGACGACGAGAAGCATACATCATTCCGAACACCGATTGGCACATACTGCTACACAGTCATGCCTTTTGGCATAAAGAATGCTGGCGCCACGTATCAAAGAGCCATGAGTGTCATCTTCAGAGACCACTTATGCAAGACCGTGGAGTGCTATGTTGATGACATCGCTGTCAAAAGTCGCTATAAGGAAGACCATCTGCAGGATCTAAGGACGGTATTCGACCTGATGTGAGCGCACAACTTGAATATGAATCCTACCAAATCCTTCTTGGGCGTATCCAGTAGAAAACTATGGGGTTTTATTATTACTGCCCAGGGGATTCATATAGATCCGGAGAAGACAAAGGCAATCATGGAGATGGGTCCCTCGAGAAATCTTCGTAAACTCCGAGGCCTTCAAGGGAGGCTAGCTTACATCAGGAGGTTCATTTCCAACCTCTCCGGACGATGTTAGCCATTCACTCACCTCATGAAGAAGGGCGTCTCATTCGTGGGATGAAGAATGCCAACGTGTCTTCGACATCATCAAAGAATATTTGTCGAACCCTCCAGTCCTAGTGGCCCCGGTTGCTGGAAAACCATTCCTGCTCTATGTACGGGTGATGGAACATTCTCTCGACGCTCTGCTAGCACAAAACAATGATGCAGGAAATGAGCAGGCTATATATTACCTCAGTCGAATGATGATAGGGCCGGAACACCGATATACCGCCGTGGAGAAGGAATGCCTCGCCCTAGTGTTCGCCATTCAGAAGACGCGACACTATGTCACGGGACAAACCATACATATGATCTCACGAGTCAACCCCCTCAGGATCCTCATGACCAAGCCAGGGGCACTCAGCTCTCGCCTCGCTACATGGGAGATATTGTTGTCTCCCTACCACATGATCTTCATCCCTCAAAAAGCTATTAAAGGTCAAGCTCTGGCAGACTTTTCAGCAGTCCATCCAGGTTCGGAGTCAACCAGGATATACGAAGAGATTCCAGATGAGGTTGTCGACTCACATGTGGCCTCTCATGATACCATATGGCTAATGTTCTTTGTCACGACCCGGTCCCAATTGCTTGGGTCGAATCGGATCATGCCCAGCCTGCACCGTTGTTGAGACGGCGGCAGTAAGCTGTTCAGTAGCAGGTAACCATACAACAACACTATATTTGTCACAACTCAACATTCAAAAATTTAAAACTTTATTAAACTTTTACATGAAATAAAAGATACAACTTAAACCATTTTTTTTATACATCATGAATAAAAGAAAACTCTAGGCAAACAGCTCAGCAATCTTGAATTCCTCGTCTTGGGATCGCGTAACAAAACCTCATCATTGATACCTAAAATGTTGGGTCTCCAGTCAGGAGGGAGCAAAGTACAATTACGAATATCCAATAATTCAAATAATAATTTGAAATTTGCAATGTTAAACAATTTGAAATACTTTAACAATATTTTTCACAATTCTACAATTGAAAACAATGTGATTTGAGTAGGTAACGAACTATGACCGGCTTGGGATGATTCAATTATATCCTAATGATACGGTCCGGCCTATCCTCGTGTATAGGAGGAATCAGCTCGCACAATCAATGATGCAATATAAGGGTATTGGTCATAGACGCTACACTACTTCCCCAATATCCCGAGTCAATCAGATTCAATCAATGAGTCAATATTCGAACTCTAGGAGAGAGTTCCGTGTAGCAATGTGGTTTAAAATTGCAATAAAACAATTACTAGATAAATTACCAAATAGACATAACTGCACTTGCCTTGTATTAGATTGACTGGAAGAACGAGTCGGTACCGAGGAGGAACGTCAGTTGTAACTTCGAGTTCCTACAATTGAGAACTCGACTTAGATTCCTGAATAACCAGACTAAGTGTGCTAGTTGCAATCTCTAGTAGTAAGTCCTAGTCAGGTTTTAAGTTGTATTAATTTACAGCTAACGTTTACGTCACAACTACGTGCGTTGATTAACCGGTTAATTGGATTATTTGGAAAATCACGAGAATCGATTACAATTTTTGGAAAAACTTTGTGTTTTCATAATATGTATATAAAATACAGTTTCTTTTAGTGACAAACAGTGAATTAATAATATTTTATTTATTTTAGCTAAACTCGTATTTAAGCCGTAAATTACGTCCTAACTACGAATATGAAATCAATCCAAACCACCCAAATTTACATCCACCAGAAAAGAAAAGAAAACAAACTACGCTACACAAATACATGGGCACAGCTACTGGTCCTAGGGTGGGCTTATGCCCTGTACAATTTTCTTTTACATTAAATAAGAGAAAATGACTGAAATTAAATAATTAAAGTGCAGGAATTAAATATCTAATATAAATAGCCTAAATATTAAAAATAATTAAAATGAAACTAAGAGTCTCAGACTCGGTCCATTCCTCAAAATTCGGCTAATACCACAACGTCCGGTCGGACCGGTGCGTTTGTATTTCGCCGGGGCCCACAGACAGGTACGGTCGTCGCCCGAAAAATCGGTTTTAGAAATTCATTTTCGAAAGCCAGTTTTGAAATCAATAAAATATAGTTTTTGTAAAAATTTGGGCAGCACTTCCTCTATTTCGGGACAAACCCAAAACTGGGAAGTGCGCCAACAAACTCCTGCAAATATTTTACAACCCAAAATAGTCCACAGAATATCCACCAAAAATAATTCCAACACCACAGACATAATTTCCAATTCCACCGAATAATTCCCGAAAAGTCCGGGAATCTCATAATCCAACCAAATCTCACCAAAGCAACACGGAAAATAATCTAACGCAGCTAAATGATACTATACGCAGCTAACCGGATTCCCGAGAGGGAACCGGGGGACCGATCTATCATCATCGACTCTACGGGGGACGAACTACTGTGATTATCCAGAAATTACCAGATTCCGTTGGCGGGGAGCCGCGGGAAAAACTTGGGAATAATCTGAAACTAAGTTCGGCAGCAGGTCGAAGATCCCGAACAGCGACGTCGCGAATCCCAGATCCAGCCACGCACAGAAGGGAGGCGCGCACGGACAGCGAAGAACCGCGGAGAAGTCCGCGGGAAGGGTCGGGGCGCTGGACAGCGCAGCGGGGCAGCGGAGATCCGCTGACAGCGGCTACGGACGCTGGCCGCGAGGGCTAAGGCACCGGGCGGGGGAGCACTGACAGCGCGGGGCAACGGCGGAACCGCGCGCGGGGAGGGATCGCGCGGAGGGTGGCTCGGCCAGAGGGGCAGCGGCCACAGGGGGTCGCCGGAGCACGGCGTCGGCCTGGAGGAGGCCGGCGGTTTGTCGGCCCGCGGGAGGGGCGCGAACGACCGCAGGGGAGGCGTCGTCCTCGAGGGAGGTCGCCGGTGAGAAGGCTCGCGCGCGGACGGCCGGAGGCGAGGGGAGCGGCCGGACTAGGGTTCTGACGCGCTGGAGGGGCGGCGCCCTCGGGAGTCGCGCGGTCGGCGGTCAGCTCGAGTGCTGACGCGGGGAGACGCCGACGGGGCGGTCAACGACGGGGCGTGGGCGCGGCTGAGACGCCGTGGGCCGGAGTCGCCGGACGCTCGGGGAGAGGGAGGGTGTGCGTTTGGGGTCGGGTAGGTGGAGGAGGGGATTTGTGGAGAGATAGAGAGGGAGAGATGAGAGAGTTGTGGGTTTATATAGGATCTGTTCTTGGGGTTACGGAAAGTGAAAGGAGGAGTCGGGAGGTTGGCGGCGGTGGCCGTTCGGAAACAGAGGGTCGGCCGTTCCTCTCAGAAAGAGAACGCGAGAGAGAGAGAGAGAGAGTTAAAATGAGAAGTTAAGAGATTTATTAAGGAATGAATATTCCTTACTCAATGCTGGGAAACTGATCCGAGGGAAATAAAAGAGTTTTAAGAATAATTTTAAAAGGAAAAATATATATTAAATTATCTTCTTTTTTTTTTTATGAAACTCAATAAATATTATATCCATTAATGATTTCGAAAAAAACATATTTGTTTGGATTAGGACTTTGGGTTCGGAACTCGGAAATGGGTTCGGGTCTCAGATCCAGATGGGTCAAAATCAAAATCCAGAAAATAATTCTTTATTTTCTAAAATATGGTTTTTTTTTCTTAATTAACAGATTTAATTTAATATTTAACCTAACTGGAAAACAATATTTTATTTATTAGCAAAATATAATTTTTTTGACAAAAATCTCCAGAATTAATTGTTTAACTAATTCAAAAAATTTATTTTTAATCTAATATTAATTAATTAGAAAATTATATATTTCGATAAAATTTCCAGTTTTAATAATTTCTAAAAATACAAATTCCTAAATTAACAATTAATAATTAGCTATTAAAATCAAATAATAATTTTTTTCTGAAATTACGGGTTTCACATTCTTCGACGACGCTTCCAGAACTGGGGCCAAGGGCAACATCGTCGTTGGAGTCGGAGTGGTGCTAATTTCTTCCTCCGGGTTGGTGATCAATCGGGCTTATTCCCTCACGGAGCCCTGTTCAAACCATGTGGTCGAGTATAATGCTTTGTTCATTGGCCTCCGACTTGCAAATGAATTGGAGGTAGAATACCTTGAAGCATACGACGACTCGCAGTTAATCGTCAATCAGATCCGGGGTTCATATAAAGTCTGCCATGAAGACATGATCCCCTATCACCAAACGGCGATCAGCATCATTTCGTCGTTCGAAGGGCTCTTCATAGAACACGTTTCCAGACTCCAAAATATCGAAGCCGATGCCTTAGCTGGCCTAGCTGCTTCCCTAGCAGTTTCGAACTATGCTCATCACTCGGTGGATGTGATAGGCCACGAAATGGTCTGTCCCAAAAATAACATTCAGTTCGTGGCGAGCTATTCTCCCCAGACGGTTGACGAAACACCAGAATGGAGACAGCCATTCATAGACTTTGTAGTCTATGGCATCTTGCCCAAAAATTCAAAGGAGGCCACCTCTATCAGAAGGCATTCCCTCAGATTCTTCTACGATACAGAGATGAAAATGCTGTATCGACGATCCTACGATGGATTACTGCTTCGGTGTCTATCAAATACAGAAGCCAAAGAAGCCGTACGCGAAGCTCATGACGGTGTCTGTGGGGCCCATCAGCCTGGTCCGAAATTACAAGATCGTCTTCGCTGGATGGGCTATTACTAGCCCACGATGGTAGCAGATGCGATAGACTATGCAAGAAAATACAAAGCCTGTCAAGTCCACGTAGATTTTATCCATCAGCCATCCGAGTTTCTACATCCGACAGTGGCGTCCTGGCCATTCGAAGCATGGGGAATGGACATTATCGGTCCAATTACTCCACCTTCGCCCCGCGGACATCGCTTCATACTCGTAATCACAGATTACTTCTCTAAATGGGCGGAAGCTGTTTCGCTTGCAGAAGTAAAGACTTCAAACGTGATCAGCTTCCTTAAGCATCACGTCATCTATCGCTTTGGAGTGCTCCGAAGGATCATCCATGATAATGGCCCACAGTTTGCGAGCCATGCCTTCTATCGGTTCTGCGACAAACACCGAATCCAGAATATTGCTTTAACACCATACAACCCAGCGGCTAATGGTCTGGCTGAAGCATTCAACAAAACAATCATCAAGCTTCTCAAGAAGTTCGTGTCATCAAACAAACGCGACTAGAATGAAAAGCTCGGCGAATGCTTATGGACGTACCGTACTACAGTACGAACGGCCACCGGGAACACACCATTCTCTTTGGTATACGGGAGTGAGGCAGTTCTCTCCTTGGAGACCCAAATCCCCTCGCTTCGCGTCGCTCTCACTTATCGATTGACGACAGACGATAATCACCATCGCCGACTACAAGAGTTGGAGGCCCTAGACGAGAAGCGCCTTTTAGCTCAGCAACGAATTGAGCTGTATCAAGCCCGAATCTCTGGAGCTTTCAACAAGAAGGTCAAAATCAGAACGTTTCAAGTAGGCGATCTTGTTTTGGCAGTTCGGAGGCCGATGGTTATGACTCACAAGACCGCCGGCAAGTTCCAGCCAAAGTAGGAAGGCCCGTTCATCATCGATGCTGTATTCTCCAATGGAGCTTATCGCCTTGCAAAGCAAAACGGAGACTTGCTCATGTTGCCCATCAACGGCAAGTTCTTGAAGAAGTATTATGTCTGAAACAACATCCTCCAAATCTCAGATTGTTGAGTTATGTACCCTCTGGTACCGCTGAACTTACATTCTGACTCGATATTTCCCAGATTATCGAGTTATGTACCCGCATGTACCGTTGAACTTACACCCACAGTCTACCTCCAAATATCTCGGATTGTTGAGTTATGTACCCTCCGGTACCGCTGAACTCACATTCGACCTCCAAACATCTTAGATTATCGAGTCATGTACCCCTTGGTACCACCAAACTCACCTACATTCATCCTCAAAATATCCCAGATTGTAGAGTTACGTACCCTCTGGTACCACTGAACTCACATTATGCCTCTAAATCTTTCAGATTGTCGAGTTATGTACCCGCAGGTACCGCTGAACTCCCATCATGGTCAATCTATATCGCATCTTTTGGGTAGTAAGTCACGTATGATCATACCTCTGAACTTTCTCCCTAAAAGAAGCTCCTTCCTCATGATCCACTACCCGCACTTCCAGTGCACAAAAAAGGGTAACAGATCCACAAATTTCCTAAAACAACCACGTCGATGTTACCTCTGAGTTGTTTCACTTCCGCCAAAAATAAATTACCCCCTTACATAGAACTTCCACGTCCTCATTACCTCTGAGTCGTTCAATGTACCCCTTCATGGAGCCCACTCCTGCCACGTCCTCATTACCTCTGAGTAGGAAGGCTCCATCGAAGAAACCCTCATGCTTGCCACGTCCTCATTACCTCTGAGTAAGTATGTTTGTTCCCTTTCGACTTATTATTCGTACCCAAAACCGGAGTACGCCAAGGATACTAGGCCCACAAATGTCCACTGTTGACCACAAATATCTCCCGCGAAGTTCACTCCAGCCACGTCCTCATTACCTCTGAGTAGGAAGACCCCGCTGTAAAAACCCCATACTAGCCACGTCCTCATTACCTCTGAGTAAGTATGTTGGTTTTCTATCGTCTTATTATTCGTATTCTGAACCGGGGTACGCCAAGGATAATAGGTCCACAAATGTCTTCCGACGACCACAAATGTCCTCTGTTGACCGCCAATGTCCTCTGTTGACCACAAATGTCCGCAGTCGACCACAAATGTTGTACTAAGTTTTCTAGTACATGCCACTCTTTTCTTATCATGTCTTGGGAGCCCAGCTGCTCCCTGGCATTCTTTCAATACCAAGAACTTCTACAACGCCCTCATCGCAAAGTTGTTCTAGGTATCCCTTTCAAACTTGTTATTCGTACCTAAAACCAAGGTATGCCAAGGGTAACAGGTCCACAAATAGTCCCCCAGTGGGACAAAATGCCACAAACACAACAAGTACAAGAAATAAAGGATGAGTCGAAACATGCTCATTTATTTAAAATCCAAGATACTACATTATCTGGGACTATGTCCCTGATACAAGATGGAAAAAGAAAGAAAAATAGCATAAACAAAAGAAGAAAAAGGCCGACTATTGTTCGGCGATACATAATGCCATGAGACGGTCTCTCAACAGGGTAGTCGACCGCTCAAACCTCTGTTTGGCCCGGCGCTCGACCTCCTGATTCAGCAGCGCCGCATCTTCCAAGTGCGCATGAGCCTGCCAGCCGTCCTCAAACTTCTTCAGAGCACGCTCCAGGTTAGCAGAAGCTCGGGAAACCCTTTCGGCGTCCTAAATGATCAACTCTTTATCTACACAGGAAGCTTCAAGCTCAGACTCCAAGAAGGCCAACTTCTTCTGAAGTTCGATGATCTTCTCCCTTATATCGGTTACTCCACGGGAGGCAGCCGCTTCCCGAGCTCTGCAAACCTCGCTCCGGCGGCTCAGCTGGTCGTACAAGAGAGATAGGTCGCCAAGGTCCTTCATTATGACCGGCTTGGACGTATCTCGCGCAAGCCTTATCTTGTCCAAGGCAGTGGTGAGGAAGCCCCGTTCCTGATCTATTGCCGTAGACAAATCAGCTTGCCGCAGTGTTCGAAATTGGGCCACAAGCTGATCAGCCTCTAACAACTTGGGCTCCAGAAGCGCAGCTATCCCCTCCCCGCCAGGAAGGGTTTTAAGAATCTCAATCTGCCCGTGAACGCATTATCGGGCCAGGACAAAGGGGGTCCCCCGCTCTACAGTAACATCGACTCCTCTTTTTAAATGACGATAGAAGCTGTCAACCACATCCTGTGACACCTCATCCAAAACTTCCGTAGAGGATGGCGTCAAAGGAAGTGTGGCTGGCAGTGTCAAAGAAGACGCAACAGAACGTGCTGCCCCTGCCACAAGAGAGATAAATTCTGAGCGAAAGGACGCTTGAACAGCGGCCAATTCTTTCTCCGCGGCCCGAAGAACTTGGACACTCGGTAAGGCTGAAAGGTCAACTCCCGAAGTCATACGAGCAGGGAAGGATGAATGGACCATTGCTCCCTGTCCAGGCTGTGCCGCCATCTGATCTCCCGAACTCGATCCGGCAGAAGGCCTCTCGAGATAAATCGGAAGAGGAGGTGGCACGTTCCCTTTCACCAGATCCCGGCTAGCAGAGCCTTCTCTGATAATATTTATCATGGACAGCGAAGAGGCATGACATGTATGTCCAGAGCAACTATCAATCATCTTAACCCGAAGGATGTGATGATAGAGCGAATAAACCTCCTCACTGGTCAAGATCTGACTTAGCTTACCAGGGGAGGGTTGCGGATGTTGAGGCTCGATCTCAGTGATCATGCCCTCCTCACCGACGACATCCGAGACGAATGTCGCGGGTTCCTCCGCTCCAGCAGTCCCGGAGGTAGACGCAGTAGGGTCCACATCACCCGGTTGGAATCCAGCACCCTCGGAGATTGGCTCGGAAGGGCCCACATCACCCTGAATAGAGACCTCCACGACCGGAGGAGCTTCAACCGTCGCCGAGCGAACCCCGGCAGCAACGATCTCGGTATACATGTCACTAACCAGAGTGGCTATGACCGAATCAGCTTCAGGAACATCAGCTGGTTCTAAAAAATCCCTTTCTTCTGACGCCTACAGAGAGAAAAAAAAATGATTAATCAACAATTCAGGGAAAAAAAGGACCAAAGGAAAGGATGGCCGTAGTTCAATTCACCTCCGAAGCAGCATCATCACCTTCACCTCACTCTTTAATGAACAGCACGCGACGTCTTACCGCAGCCCGCTTCGTAGAGTAGGTTCTGCCACCATCAGTGGACACGTGCCTGCTCCGCTTGCACGAAAGACCAGGCGCGATGGGCGGCTGATTTGTCACCATCTCATCAGGCACATCAGGTGGCTGATCTGCCACCACTTTATCGGACACAATGGGTGGCTGATCCTCCACCACCTCGTCTAGAGGAGGAAGAGAGTCGTCGGCAACCTGCTCGCCATCCTCTTCATCCGCAGTGGTGGACTCCGAGTCCGGCACAGGAACCGTGTTCTTCCTCTGCTTCCTCATTTTCGACCTCTGGGGCTTCTCGGCCAAGCCGGTACCAACAATAAAACTGGTACGAGGGTCAAAGTTAATAGGAAACCTGCTCGCAGTGACGTAGTAGAGAGCCGCTAAGTACAAAATCTTCCCTTGCGTCTCAGCGTCAGGGACCGAGAAACTAGTACGGGTATGAGCAATGTCATAGTAATGCCAGGCCCTGATGCCATCCAGAACGCTGCCTTCAAAACCCAGGCAAGAGCTGGGACTCTCTAGGAACAACTGGCTGTACCCAAACTGGCGGAAGAACCGGCTGGGCAAGTAAGGTTCCAGGTAGACGGTATTGCGGATACGATATACTAAGTACGAGGGACGAATGTTACGCAACCAAAGAAGCATCCTCCCGGGTAAGCGGAGAGGAGGCCCAGTACCGTCAACGTGTACACTCCTTACCTCCTCAGCAGAAAAATAGGGAACAGACACGAAGAAGTTATATCCATCCACCCTCGCCAGTACCCTCCGACAGGCGGGCATAGTGTTGTACTCCCAGGACCTCTGGCGATACTGGAAGATAAAAGCATCGTCGTCAGTTACACCATCTTCTGGGCCAGGTCTCATCAAAGACCGGTAATGCATTAATAGCCACCCCATCAAATAATGGTAGGGCAACTCGATTTGTTCAAAGTTCATCGCCGTGTCACGGACAATAACCTTGGACGAAAAAGTATGGAGGCTACGGTGTATACTGCACACCATGGCCAAAAGAAGAGCCAGTCTGACCCCGAAGGCCAGCTTCACAGCAGGAAGAATGAAATTTCGGCTGATCCTCTCGATGGAACCAACTCCTCCTGAGACTACGCAATTCCGTAGCCATACCATCAGAAACCCTGCCAGGATTACCTTTTCCGATAGCGGCTGGGTATCCTGATAAAAATAACCGAAGGAATCAGTTTGACTCCCAAACGTGTCGCTCAAGGCCCTCGATCTCTTGGCGGTTAACACCAGATCCTGTACTCGCTCTTGGGTCAGAGGATTCTGGGGAGCAACCCGGCCTGAGGCACCTTGCTGAAAAAGGTGGGAGAGCCAAGCCCTAGTATGCGGAAGGTTCCCTTTCGAGCTACCATCCTTCTTGGTCGTCTGCTGACAGTAACTGTGGTGACACAGTAACTCCTGGTAGACAGCAACGAAACCCGGATATCATTGCTCCAAATCTTCGAACTCTTCGTTCGTTGGAGTATATACTTCAAACACTTCATTGCCTCAGGGCAGCCTAGAAACTGCGTGCATCTCATAAAGAGCGAGACCAATCTTCCCTCCTGGCGCGAAGAAGGTCCCCGTCCGCCGGTTGTACATCTCTAAGAGAGCCATGAACAACTCCTTGTTGATGGGCAGTCCGTGACATGTATACCGGATGGTGTGGTAGAGAACAACCTCACGCAGGAAAGTCCCAAATTTTCGTAAAATCTATCCGGTTAAATTGGCCCACGAAGGGATGGGGTGTATCCAGTTCAAAAGCGAGAGCCGGCTAACGGGATAAGACCCTTTCCGAGCAAGTTAATTCAAAAAGGTGTCGGCTTGAGAGAATGAGAAATTGGGACCTTGCGCATTTAAGAAGGTACCCGGGGCCAGCCCCATCACGTAGCAGCTGACCGGTTCCTGTCCGCGTACGCTGATCTAATGTGCTTATTGTAGTGGATGTTACCCACAATCATTTCCGACCGGCTCGGGGTCAAGGATTCCGGCATATTCCTGTCCACCGACAACATATTGAACCACGCCAATAGAAAATGATGCTCCATCTGGGGGATGTGGATCGCCCTCCCAGCAGAAATAAAATTCCAATTCTCAGATATATCCAATCCCTGAGAGTTCTTCACAGTCAGGGCATCCCCGAAGAAGAATGTCGGCTTCAGGTACTTCCCCTCCAATCGCCCTGAGTTCAGCATGGCACAGAAAAAGCGAAAGGGCTGGCTCTTGATAAGATCCAGCCTCTCCTTAGGCTCGTTCTGGGGCAGTTGCTCCACCACCTGCTGGACTAGATGGTCAAACCGAACTCCTATGGCAAATTGGGATTGACCCACCAGGGGTTCTCCTGCAGCATTGACTGGCAGATTACTAAAAAGAGACAAAAGAAACAAAGTCAGGAGACGGCACTACAACAAAAATACCCTTTAATGACGCTTGATATGGGGTTTTAATGACGGCTGATAAAGAAGCGTCATTAAATTTCAGCCAGACTGTAATCTATGACGGTTATATATAAAAGCGTTATTGAATGTCTCTAAGTGGTACGAGCGTTATGGAAAAAACACAAATTTTAAGTCAAAATTTCGACTCTCCCGCACTTACTCCCGTACTTAAGTCGAAAAGCCCCCTTCTCCCGCACTTACTCTCTTTCTCCTTCTCTCTCTCCCGCCGCTCCCCAACTCCCTTCCGCCCTCTCTGGCGCTCCGGCGCTCCCGATCAACTACTCTCAGCCCACTCCGGCGCTCCCGATCAACTCCCCTCAGCCCGCTCCCCTCTCGCCGCGCCCCAACTCCCCTCAGCCCGATCAACTCCCCATGGTTTGTCCTAATTTTTTTTCTTATTTTGTGCCCTAATTTCTGCCTCGATTTGATTTTAGTAAAATGCCCTAATGCCTCGACTTGATTTTAGTAAAATGCCCTAATTTTGACCTAGTTTCTATTTCCTAGTTTTCGAAAGATGGCTGAAATATCTTTGAATGCATGTTTGGAAATCTTTGAAAGAATTTTCTTTTTTTTACTAATTTGTGATGCATTTTCTTCGTCCGTGCATTGGTTCATCTTCTTATTTTTTTTTGTTGGTTCTTACAGTGTGGAAGGGTGTTAATTCCATTGCTTACAAGTTCAACTTCATGGAGACACGTTCAGGTAGCAAGGTTTGTTTTGGTTCATGGAGACATGTTCTTTTCAATTGCCCTATTTTCTAGAAATCATGGACAAGAAAGAGATCAATGTCTCTGTAACGTCGTGTATGACACATGTTGAACATGGCATTTTTACACTCGAAATTACTCCAGGTCACACAGAAATCGGTACCGTATCTGTGTATGTGCCATGTCATATTATCTTTAAATCAAGTCCTGTTCTTTTTAGATTAAAATACTCCAGGCAATACAATTTATTTTTTACAGTGTGCACGTTGCTCATGCATCGAAAGTGGGATGGATCTTTGACATCAATATATGCAATTGTTTGACTGTACATCTTTAGATTAAATGATATCGGTCATGTTGGATGTGAGCGTTGACCAACTTTTTTTTTAGGTTTATTTGACCCTCTTTTGTAGTTATGTAGATGATTCATATAATGGTTGATTCCAGAATTCATCTCATATAAAACCTAATTTTGGGATTCAAGTACAACACATAACCTGAGAATTAGTTCACTGATTTCCCATTTAATTCATCGACACTCACATGATACACAAGTATATAGACATAATACATCAATGAGATATCAGTTGAAATCTAGAAGCAATGATATCACTAGAAGAATAAGGTTCTACTTTGTATATATGCAAGGTCAGTCGTACAATTACATTGAGCTTGAACTTCAGGGTAATCATATTGCCGTCTCGGGAAAAAATTCAACTACAGAACTAATATGATCAAGCAATGAAGTGCACAATTTCCTACATATAGACTCAGAGCATCCCTGGTACAACCTCTACATCCCAGTACTCGATATTGTTTCCTGCAATCCCTTGGACCCCTATACCCGGTAGGTTGATCATGGCACTCTGCCTATGCCATATGGGTATTGGCATATCCTATGATACCTACTGTTATCTACAGTTCTCGATTCCAATATTGAACGAGTTATCAACGACTCGGGTTACCTGCATCAAGAGGTACCAAGGCTTGTTTATATCTGATATTCAAAACCATGCCATGTAGTTGGTGTTAAACCAGGTACCCACTGATACTAGGTTGTCCCTAATGTGGGATAGGATAATCTTGAAGGTATTTCCTACTGTATCCATGTGCACCGACCCTTCAAGGTTTGGTACAATCAAACAGTCCCTATGTTTTAATCTCAGGTTCGAGGGATTTCACACTCACATGATATATTTGAATTGGGCTATTGAACACAGGTTATAAAGAAATTTGAATTGGGCTATTGCACACTCACATGATATACATAACCTAATGTGAGCTGTCATTTTTCCCAAATCCTGAGAACTACATTGGGCTGAATTCTGGGTTATATACTCTAATAACTGAGGCTGTTTACACAGACTTCCTCACCCTGCTTTATACCTTCCTGCACACATGTTTCCCCACACACTCTCACATTTTCTGTCACTCACACACTCACTAACACACACATGCCTACACTGTTCAGCCCTTCGACACACACACAAGCACTCATGATTCACACACACATATATTCACTGTCACCTCATTCTAAATTCTGAGAACAAATTGTTCCCCTCATGTTGATCCTCACACTCTCATGGATGACAAAGCACTTAATCGTTGTTTTGCTTTATTATACAGAGGAATAGATCATGGATGACAAAGCACCTATTATCGGAAGAATATAGAACCGGAGTTGATGAATTTATGGAGCATGTTAAAGCTAGTGGGGATGATCTCAACTTCGTTAGATGTCCATGTAATGAGTGCGAGAATCTCTATAGTATGAGTTTAGAAGATGTAAAATTTTATTTGACGACAGTTGGTATCGATCCAAGGTATACTATATGGATATGGCATGGGGAAGTTGATCCTAATGAAGTGTGTGAGGATACATGTGCGTCTATTTATAAGGACTATGATATGGATACTTTAAATGATGTGGCAGATACACTAGAGATGTTCCATGCATTAAAAAAGAACGACATTGAAGGAGATGATGAAGATAACTTTAATTCATTGCTTGATGATGCTAAGAAACCATTGTATAATGGTTGTAAAAAGTATACGAAGCTATCTGCGATAGTGAAGCTCTTTAGTATCAAGGCCAAAAGTGGTTGGAGTGATAAAAGCTTTTCAGATGTGTTGACATTGTTCGTCGACATGCTTCCGGGAGAAAATGAATTGCCTATAAGTACTAGGGAGGCTAAGCGTTGCTTCTCAATATTTGGAATGGGATATAAGAGAATACATGCATGTACGAATGATTGCATACTCTATAGAAAAGATTATGAAAATGCAATCTCATGTCCTACGTGTGGAACGTCGAGATATAAGGTAAAGAAGAATATGTCTGAACAAAGTCAGGAAGAGCAAAAGAAGGGCATCCCAGCTAAAGTTCTATGTTACTTTCCACCTATTTTACGCTTTAAATGGTGGTTTCGATTGGTACAAACATCAAAGAATTTGACATGGCATGTAGACGGAAGGGAAGTAGATGGCCAATTGCGTCATCCCGCAGATTCACCTACGTGGAAGACAATTGATGATAAATTTCTAGAGTTTGCAGCAGAAGCAAGAAACCTTCGACTCTCTCTTTCAGCCGATGGGATTAATCCATTTAGTTCACTCAGTAGTAGGTACAGTTGTTAGCCTGTAATGCTAAATACTTATAATTTACCACCTTGGTTGTGTATGAAGAGAAAGTTCACATTGTTGACATTGTTGATATCAGGCCCCCAACAACCTGGAAATGACATAGATGTTTACTTAGCACCATTGATTGAGGATCTCCAGTTGCTGTGGAAGGATGGAGTTGTGACTTACGACGCCTATCGGCAAGAATCTTTTACATTGAGAACTGTATTGTTATGGACTGTTAACGATTTTCCTGTATATGGCAACTTGTCTGGTTGTTGTGTGAAAGGATATTTTGCTTGTCCAATATGCAACGAAAATACTTATTCAGATAGATTGAAACATTGCAACAAGAATATTTATACTGGTCACAGAAGGTATTTGCCGCAAAACCATTCTTTTCGATCACAAAGAAAGGCATTTAATGGTGACAAAGAGTTTGTAACTCATCCTGAACCATTAAGTGGGGAACAAATATTAATGAAGGTTGCGGGGATTCCGGTTTCTTGGGGGAAAAAGAAGATGTTCCAGAAAAAGATATCAGAGAAGAAGACTTCAAAGAAGAAGAAGGAAGCAGAAGTGCAAAAGAAGTTGACACCAAAGAAGAGGAATAAAGAAGTACAAAAAGATAAAGTTACAAGTTGTTGGAAGAAGAAATCCATTTTTTTTGAGCTAGAGTATTGGAGATATCTTCCTATTAGACATAACTTGGATGTCATGCACATTGAGAAGAATGTCTGCGATAGTATCATTGGGACCCTATTAAATATTCCTGGAAAAACAAAAGATGGGATCAATAGTCGCAAAGATCTTGTAGAGATGGGCTTAAGGAAAGAATTGGCACCTCATAATAAGAAAAATGGGATTTATCTTCCAGCTGCATGTTATTCTTTATCGAGGCAAGAGAAAAGAATAGTGTGTCAAACTTTGCATGACCTTAAGGTCCTAGATGGTTACTCTTCGAATTTTAGATGTAATGTCTCAATGGAAGATCTAAAGTTATATGGTCTCAAATCCCATGATTGTCATGTTCTAATGCAACAACTACTTCCTGTTGCAATACGTGGTGTGTTGCCAAAGCATGTGAGATGTGCTATTATACGAGTATGTTTCTTCTTTAATGCCCTTTGTGCCAAAGTCGTGAATGTACAAAATTGCAAGATATCCAAAATAATCTTGTGATCACATTGTGCTTATTGGAAAAATATTTTCCACCATCATTCTTTGACATAATGGTACATCTAATGGTGCACCTTGTCAGGGAGGTCGAACTTGGCGGTCCGATTTTCTTCCGATGGATGTACCCACCAGAGAGGTTGGTTTGGTCTAGTCTGAACTTTGATTTTCATTATGTAGCAACATGATTGATGTTTGTGTAATCATTTTTATCTTTATCATTTGTTCATTATAGGTTTATGGGTGTGATAAAGGGTTATGTGAGAAATAAGAATCGTCCTGAAGGGTGTATTGCACAATGCTATATCGCAAAGGAAGCCATTGAGTTTTGTTCAGAATATCTAGAAGAACAACCCGCCATTGGAGTTCCTTCTACGAAGAATGGGGAAAAACCTATAGGAAAAGGAAATATCTGTGAAGTTAACCGCTTATCTTTGGACCAAGCACATCTTTATGTGTTGCACAACACAAATGATGTTCAACCTTATATCGAGTAAGGATGTCTATATTACTCTTTACTTAGTTTTATCTTTGGACCAAACACATCTTTTTTTATGTTTCGCTTTGTAATTAACAAAATTCTACTTATGACTTGATAGGGAGCACGAGGCTTACTTGAAAAAGTTGCACCCTCGTAGAGTGAAAAGTGCAAAATGGTTAGAAGATGAGCACAATCGCAGCTTTATTAGTTGGTTACGATCAAGGGTATTGATTAAGCTACTATATTTTATGTTCTAATTAGTGAAAATAAAATATTGAACTTAGGAAAACAAATGACAGGTTGATGCTGCGGTAGAAGACCCAACTAGCAATGTCTCTGATGAATTAAAATGGATAGCTCAAGGGCCTCGACATCACGTGACTAAGTTCCCAGGTTATGCAATTAATGGGTGTCACTTTCAAACGAAAGATCGTGACGATGTACGAGTCAAGCAAAACAGTAGAGTGACTCTAGTGGCAAAGACTTTTCAAGTTGCTAGCACAAAGGACAACATTCCCATCATCTCAGATATGACATTTTACGGTGTCATCAAAGAGATTTGGTTGCTTGACTATTTCTCCTTCCAGATTCTCGTCTTCAAGTGTGATTGGGTTGACAGCAAGAATAGTTTTTAGGTGGATGAACTTGGTTTTGCATTGGTCGAGCTTGGTAGAGTTGGCCACAAGTCTGACTCTTTTGTTTTGCCCTCTCAAGTAAAGCAAGTATTTTATGTTCCTGATCAATTGGATGAAAATTGGTCAATCGTTTTATCGGCTCCGCAAAGGACTTATTATGATGAAGACAATGACGACGAGGGAATCGATTGTTTTGATTCAGTTGAAACTTGCAATAAAGTACCGGATTTTGACTCATTTGATGTTGTTGATGAATCACCCTCGACCTATTTACGTGAAGATTGCGAGGGAACTTGGATTGCACAGTCCAAATCTTCTTGAGAATGGGTGTATTTTATGTTTCAGACATTTTATGTTTCTTATATCAAACCTGAGAATGGGTGTATTTTATGTTTCAGACATTTTATGTTACTTATATCAAACCTCAGATTTTGTTACTTATATCTCAGACATTTTATGTTTCATGCTATTTCAAGCACATTTTATTCTTAATCTCAGACTTTGTTAGTTCAATCTCAGTTTTCAAGCACATTTTATAGTGTGGAATGATAGCTAAAGTGGGATGTGTGGATAGTTTTGATGTATAGTTTTGATGTATATATATATGGCCTGTGTCCATGATTTCTAGAAAATAAAGTGTGGAAGGGTGTTAATTCCATTGCGTACAAGTTCAACTTCACATAGCATGAAACACATTATGTGTTGCTAAACTGAGACTTTGTTACATCAAAACTATCCACACATCCCACACCATAACATACACTCAGATTTTATTTGTTGCAAGCACATTTTGACTCATTTTATTTTGTTAGTTCAATCTCAGATTTTATTTGTTGCAGGCTATACAGCAATGTGAGGATTCCGGGGAACAAACTTGTAGCTGGAGAAAAGGTAGAGGGGCATCAAAATCAAAAAAAGTCAGCAAAATCAAAGATGATGAAGAGAGGATAAAGATCATTTATAACGATATTGGGCAACCAATTGGTGAAGGAAAAATTAGTTTGGCAACTTACTGCGGCGTCACAATAAAGTCCTTTGTAAAAATAACTTATCCAAATTGGCATAAAGTGCCAGAATCAGTTAAAAAGAGCTTATGGACTGCTATTCAGGTAAAAATAATGTGTGTCCCTGAGAATTTCAGTTTGAATGTTCCTTTGTATGCCATGTTTCAAATTGATTTGTAGGCTCAACATGTGTGTCACTGAGAATTTATGATTGTATGCCATGTGTGTTACAGAGACAGTCTACTGATTTTCCTTAGGATGTTAACGATGTTGAGATACCCAAACCTATCTACATACCATATATGTATTGCCGGCACATAAGTTCAGATAAGTGAACTAAGTTCAGACTTGAATTCACTTGTTCACTGCACCATTGAATGCTTGAATTCAAGTCTGAACGTATTCAGAGTGGAATGCTTTACATGTTATGCACTATGTTATGCACTCATGTATAGATGCTGAATATTTATTTTCTATTATAGGCCAAATTTGACTTGGATCCAAATAGTCAAGCCTTTGTGTTAGCATCCATGGCTCGGAGTTGGAGGGCATTCAAAGGTCAACTCACCAAGCATTGGATTTATCCGAATGAGGGCAATCGTGAGCTTCTCAAGCACCCTCCACCAAAGTACTCGGGGATCTTGAAACAATTTGTGTGGGAGGAATTCGTCAAAAGCAGGCTGTCTGTAAGTTTTAAGGTTAACTTGTCAAAATTATTTTTTTATGCATAACAAGGATGACTAGGTCCCTATTATATATATATCTTATTTCTTCTCTACCTTCATGTGTTGTAATCATAAGAAAATGAGCAAGGAGCAAAGTGCACGAAGAGCCAAGGCCAAGTTTCCTCATCGTTTAAGCAGGAAGGGATATGCCGGTCTTAAAGAGGAGCTGGTAATGCATATGTGTATATCAGTTAACATGATTTACATGTGGAGCAATGTCTCTGATAACATGGTTTTTTTCTTTCAAAACAGCGACGCAGTTCGGAGAAAAATATGTAGATGACAGAAGTTTTTTTTGGACAAAGGCACGAGTTACTAAGGCCGGTACATTTACTGACGATGGGACCAAGGACGTAGCTATGAAAGTGGTGAGTATATATCGTCCAGTCTATTAAGAGGAATCCTGCTTATCAACATGCTTATATTTCTAAAACCTTGTACTTGTTATAGGAGGAATACACCAAACAAAAGGAAGATGGGAGTTTGGTGACCGATGGAGCTACGACAATTCTAACCTTGGCGTTGGGCACTCCCGAGCATTCGGGACGTATTCGGGGTTTGGGATTAGGTCCGACACCAACGACCTATTTCAAGCTTCCAAAACAGGGAATGAAAAAACAAAATGAACTACTCAAGTCCCAATTGGAAGAGGAGCGTCGACGGAGACAAGAATTGGAGACCATGCTCAAAGAATTTCAAGCCCAAGCAGCTTCACAAACCTCTGAGAAGGTTGCTTCCAATACCAAAGGAAGTGGTAATAGGAAATATATAATGTCTCCTAAGAAACGCGAGTCTCCTGGAAACAAGAGTCCATCATATGGTTCTAAGGTAATAATTATTACAGTTAGTTAATACAAAGTTAATGTCTCCTAAGAAGGTTGTCTAATATGTTTATTCTAACATGCTTTTCTATCTTCTTTGAAAAGATGAAACAGAATACAAAGTTAAGCGAGCAAAAATTCATAACATATCCTACATCAGACATTGGCATGGTAATTACATATATTCAATACATAATCTTTATTCAACAACTTAATTATAACATGTAGTAATTATATCGAGAAATAACTGTTTCTTATTTTGTTTAGGGAACCAAATGCAAGCTAGCAGTGGGCACAAAAGAAAATATTGTGGCCGAGGGAATTGTCTTTGAAGGATGTGGACCAAATGAGAAAATTCATAATGTTGAATTAGGGGAACATAATGTCAGGGTTTCAATTATGAAAGCCCTTCAACCTACTGTGAGCCTTCCCGTGCCAGTCGATGGAGAAATGGAAGTTGTTCAAGATGCAATTGGGTCTTTAGTAGCTTGGCCCAAAGAGTTTATTGTTGGTGGTCTTTAGGTAATATTATTTAATGCTAGTGTCAATATCTTTTATGAAATTGTTGAAAAAAATTCCAATTTAATCTGATAGTGTTCAACCTTTGAAGGTTGCTGGCTGTGGTAGGGAGTTAATTGACACTTTTGGAGAGATGGTAGAAAGCATTAAGGATACCGACCCTCATCTTAAAATACCATTGGAAGGAATGTTCGGAACCTTTACTTCAAATTGTTATCTTTCTAAAATCGTTCTGCAGGAGTTATGTAGGATGGCATGGCTAGATGTGAATCCTGTTGTTGCCTATATGAGGTAAGAAATATGAAATTTATATTTTGAAATTTATATTTTGCGATTGACACCATATTCAACTATTCTTTTGGCTTTAGGTTTTTGCTTGATAAATTTCCAAACTCTTGGGAGCTTTTGGTAATGTTCAACCCTTCTGCTATGAGTAATGCATCCGGGCCTGCAATAAGCAATCTGGTTAGAGAAAGGCTCCAAGAGGCTAAGAAAACCCAAATCTGCTTCATTCCCTTCATTTACAAGGAGTAAGGAGTTTTAATCAAGTAGCAAGATTTTTCTTTCCTATTCAATAACCAAATTGCTTTATTCTATTCATGTTCCCTTTAATGTAGGAAGCATTGGATTCTAATTATTGTTGAGCTCTCTACCTTTAATGTTTACTGGTTGGACTCGCTGTGTTTTAAACCGAGAGGAGACATTAAGTTGTTTTTCAATATGTGAGTGAAATTATTATTATTATTGTTAATATTTTAATAAATGTGTATATTCTGATGTTAGTATATATAATTATTTTCTACTAGTGGCCTCAACACAGCATATATTGGTGGTAAAAGATCAAGTAGAAGTCCTACTTGGAAATTACCCAAGGTAATCAAACTAATATATGACTTATTATAATCATGGACATTATATTCTCTTACAAATAATATCTTCATGTAGGTCTCGAAACAACCTGGAGGTTATGAATGCGGATATTTTGTTATGAAATATATGCGGGATCTCATGGAAGACCCCTCTCCTACTATTGAGTCAAAGGTAAGTTGTTCATTAATTAAATTCTTAATTACTTTTCTGAAATTATACAAACTAATGTAACTATTTTTTGACTTTTTAGCTAAAAACATTGGCTGGAAAATCAACATACACGCAGGAAGAAATAGATGATGTCCGATGCGAATTCATCGAATTCGTTGCCAATCATATGGATGATACATAAGGGTCAAGGTACTCATTTCACTCATTTCCATTACTGATACGAGACACCCTACTGTCACATGGACACAATACACTCAAGACACTCACTAAACTATGACTGATAGTCCTACCCTCTGTTCTGTTTGTCGAACATCAATTTGTGGTTATGGAGTTTGTAGATTTGTTGTGGATTTTGAAACATCATTTGGGAATTTCTTATATAAAGGAACTGGAAATGTTTCATGTGCTGTTTATGCATCTCTTGTATGATCAAGTGGTTCAAGTTGGTTTGGATATTATTGGCTGTCGAATTTGTTTCTCTGATGCAGTGAGTTGATACTTCAAATATCGGTTGATACTTCAAGTATCAGTTTGATGTTCAGATATGGGTTTTATATTTCATACATGAGAGTAATTCTCAGCTTTTATTATGTTAAATTGGTTCTCCATTTTGGGAGTTTTGAAATTGGATTTCAAGTTGAACTCAGGTTTTAAACTGAGCATAAGTTCAGTTTTATATTGTGAACCTTGAACAATTGGTTTTACTTGTATCTCAGGATTATTGGTTTTGTATTAAGTTCACCTATATTGATTTGGGTTTGGTTTCACTTGTACATTCTCATATTGATTTGGTTTGGGTTTTTGATGTATGGTTGCATATGAATAATTCTGTCTGGTATACCTGAGACTTGTTCTCAGGATATCCATGTTCTCAGGTTTTAAACTGAGCATAAGTTCAGTTTTATATTGTGAACCTTGAACAATTGGTTTTACTTGTATCTCAGGATTATTGGTTTTGTATTAAGTTCACCTATATTGATTTGGGTTTGGTTTCACTTGTACATTCTCATATTGATTTGGTTTGGGTTTTTGATGTATGGTTGCATATGAATAATTCTCTGTCTGGTATACCTGAGACTTGTTCTCAGGATATCCATGTTAACATTTTGGTTGTTTCACCTTCAGTTTTATCTCTAACTTTGGATTCTTTGATTCTCAGTTCAGTTGGAAATGTAGCCTACCTGGAATTTCTTATATAAAACATTTTTGAACTGGAAATGTAGCCTACTGCTTTGGCCTGTGGCCTGCTGCCACTTGCCCTACAGCAGGTCAAGCTGGAAAAGGGGGGGAATGAGTGCCCTGCTGCTAATGTAGCCTACTGCCACTTGCCCTACCTGCAGGCAATAGCCTCAGGCCTTATAAGCCAACATCTTTTTGATAGTACTTACATTATATATACACAAGATGAATCTGACAGAAACTCCACACAACAGTTTCCCACAACATATGTTGAATTGTGATCTTATATATGTGTGTTTTTAATCATGACTTATATCATTATATCACATTTATTAATCCTTGTTTTATCTTTTGCAGGGTACATGTGCTGTGGACACAGGTCTTTATGTGAAGTTGTATGTTATGGTGTGGGATATGTGGATAGTTTTGATGTAAAGTGTACTATAGCTATAATGGATACTGATCTATAGATTTTTGTGAAGATGTATATATATATGGCCTGAAAAATGTGGAATGATAGCTAAAGTGTACTCTACTTTAAGACAATGGAATGTACCCTATTTTGAGACAATGGAATGTGGTTCTATTTTGAGACAATGAAATGCAGATTAATGTTACATTTCAATATTTTGTTGTGAATATGGTTCAAATTAAGTGGTTTTCGAATTGAAATGAGCAGGGTTTGGAATTGAAATGAGCAGGGTTTGGAATGTATAACATGTAGTATAGAGCGTTATAAATGTTATACAAATGACCAATCATAATGCTTTCAAAATGTCCTGACCCCAACCATACTAAATTATTCATAACGTTTTTACATAACTATCTATAACGGTTTGAAAATAGAACGTAGTAGAAATTCATACTATTAATGACGTTTTCGGTCAATTTATCTATAACGCTTTGAAAAACATTCATAACACCCGATTTCATAACGCTTGGATGAAGAAAAAAAACCGTCATGGTATGTCATTAATGACGGTTTTTAGCCGTCATTAAATGGTATTTCTGTTGTAGTGCGGCCAGAAAACATTTAGAGTTCATGTGGCTATGATTAAACGAGTTCTTATGTGGCTCGGTTTTTATAGAGTACATGCGGCTCTGTTTAGATGAGTCTTTATGCTGCCCGATTTTTTCACAAAGTTCATGCGGCTCGGTTTAGACGAGTCCTCATGCGGATCTGTTTAGGTGGGTTCATATGCGGTTCTGATTCGTGGAACGCTATGCGGCTCAGTCCATTACGAGCTCATACGATTCTGTTCAGAGGAACTTCATGCGGTTCAGTTCTAAAGGCATTCATGCGGCTCAGACGTTCTTATGCGGCTCAAACATAGGGCATACCCCATGCGGCTCGGATATGAGACGTTCATGCGGCCCATACAACATATCGGCTTGATAAAGACGAAGAACGCATTGAATGCTGAGGGGAAGAAGGCTTGTGCATAAAAAAACATACAACAGAGCCATTGTTTCAGGTTTTGAAGTGTTCGATATTCTACATAGTCCTTACCCTTGATGGCAGGGTGGACGTCAGGATGGACTGGGGGCGCTACAGTCGGCAATGAGGCCGCCGCCTTCTTGCCTTTCGCCGCAGCAGAGGCCTTGGGAGCTTTGGAAGCTTTGGGGGCCATTGTCGATGATGATCGGAGAAGGAAAAATAGCAGCTTAGGGCAAGAGAAGAACAAAAGAAAATAAAGAAATCTCCATGACCTAAACATATCCCTATTTATAGCAAAATATGGGGGGCACATGGACCAATAACCGCTTCGGGTCGTGTGCTGCAGGCGAAATCAACTCCTTGGATTTCGCCCCCTCTCATAAAGGAGATTCACCCAGGACATAAAATCCAAATATTTAATGAACCAACTCTTGGGATTCCTCCAAAAGACGGCTCCAAATCATAACGAATCAAGAGCAATTAATGCCGCCTATATGGCAGAGAGGACAGTATGCGGCCAGAGGCGATCCATGCGGCTAGGGAGTCTATGCGGCCAGACAGGCCATGCGGCCAAGAAATCAATGCGGCCAGAACATCCCATGCGGCCAGCGGAGCTCATATAGCCATGCTTCTTATTCAAAGTATTTTAATTTTTCAAATTGAAAACTTTGAAGGGGGTCTTGTAGAAGCATGGAAAAGAACAAGAAAAGTCCATGCGGCTCAAAACAGAAGAAGCCCATACGGCTTAAAACAAAGGAGCCTCATGCGGCTCGGGAATCTATCGGAGCCTCATACGGCTCAGAAACTCTCCAATAGCCCCATGCGGCTCAGGAAAGAATCACGTGGCCCTATGCAGCTTGCTTTTTACAGCTGGCCATAAAGTGACTGCTTTCATTAAATGCTCTGACATAAAGTGATAACTCTGACATTAAAGCTGAAATGATGAACTCTGACATGATGGCGTGTTCCTCGAGAAACGAAGAAAATCTCCTATACAGCTGGCACGATCTACCAACTCCAAAGCACCCTATGCAGCTGCCATCCCTCTCATACGGCTGATGCTCTTATGCGGCTCGGATCGTAGAGACTATCGTCATACGGCTCAAATCCCAAGAAGCCACCCATTGCGGCCGCTGTCCTCATGCGGCTCGGATCATGGGGATCATCTCCATGCGGCTCAAATACTGAGAGGCCATACCCATGCAGCCTTGACACGTGGCTAGTCTTATGCGGCTCAATTGGAAACCATCCCCATGTGGCTCAGATTTCGGAGGCTACACCTATGCGGCTGCCACCTTCATGCGGTTCAAAACCTAAGAAGCTACCCTCATGCGGCTGTGGCTCGCGGTTATGACACGTGGCAGAAGATCAGTTTCCCTGTAATGATGGTTAGACACGTGGCATTAAATGAATCAAGATTTATCAACAAATTCCAACAACCAGATTTAGTGCAATCATCATAATTACCCGAATCAAAGCAGATTTATTGCAATCACGCGGGTTAAACACGTGGCAGAAGATCCCAGCTTCCAAAGATTCATGACAATCAACATTAATTGCCCATACGGATTTTACACAATCAGCATTAATTGTCCAGATTCGTTGCAATCAAGATTAGTGGTCCAGATTAATTGCCATCAAAATAGGATCAAGGAAAATGGTAATTAAATCCCCAAGTCGCCGACTTTTTTTTTGGGGCAATCATTGCAAACCCTAATGATCACACCCCACTCCTATAAATAGCAAGGTGCCATTCCCTTGCAAACCACCTGGAGACCCCCGGCTGGATACACAGAGAGATGAAGGCACGCACAGAAGAGTCTCCCCACACATTCCGAGAGCATTTCTTCATCAGAGCGAAGGCTACGTCCGATCGTCCAAGGAGTAAGGCAGAGCTGCCGTCGCTTTCCCGAGCCTCTACGGTCACCCCCCAGAATCAAAATAAACAATTGTACTTAGATTGCTGTACTAGGTTTTCGTCCATAGGCTTTCTTTCTACAAGCGAGTTTGTATTGTGAGTCTAAGTTCAGTCCTTCCATAAAACTGTTCTGTACTTTTATAATCAATGGCAAATAGTGGAGAAGGTTCTACTTCGCTTCTGAAAAATGAAAACTCTTCTTCGTCGGGAATACCAAAAATAATCTTGCCAACATGGCAATCTATTCTTGCGTATTGATCCTTCAACTAATACATTCCTAGGACCACATCATAGTCGGCCATCGGGAATTCTATCAATCTAGCGGGAAACTCTATACCGCTAACTACGATTCGACACAAGGAATAGACTATATCTACACCAACAAGACCGTTACCAGTAAGTATATTGAGCCTTACTGATAATGACTCGGGCTCCAGTCCTACCCGTGTTGTGAATCGTACAGACATAAATGAATACGATACACCCGAATCAAATAATACTGATGCTGGAAAAGAGTTGACGAGAATGGTACCTGCCACTACCTCACCTGAAGCTAAATCTTCTGCTACGGTCCGAGCCATAGCCTGACCTTGTCCTCTTGGTGCTATTCCCCTCTACTGGTGACCTCTCTGCCTGTTCTAAATCTGAACCTGGGTATATTACTGAGCCTGAGGCGGTAATGGCCTCGGAGGCTGATACTGCTGCTGTACAGGCGCTGGACCCCTAACCGATGGACTGGTTAGATTTGACGACGATAAACTGGCTCTATTCGGACAGGACCCTATCTTGTGATCCGGTGCCCCACAAGACAAGCACAATTTCTGTGCTCTACGATACTCTGATACTACGTGCTCTGGCTTTCCATAATAAGTACAACCCATTGTGGAAGACTGCTTCTGCTTCTGCTTCTGCTTCTGTTGATGAGGATACGTCGGCGTCGAGTCCTGAACCGACGAAACTGTGGTCGCCCTCCTAGGAGCTCCAATAGTCAAGGCCCTCGCTGTCGTGGCGGGTGCTGAAGACAGGGACATCTGCCCATGAGACCTCTTCCGTCCTCCGCTTCTATCTATAATCCTCTGTGAAGTAAACTCACGCCTCTTCGCTGCTCGCAGGACGGCATCAAACGTCTGGTGCTCAAACTATTCCACCGATATGATAATCTCTAGGTGGAGCCTCTGCTAGAATCGCTGGGCTTGATCCAATTCGGTTGCCACCAAGGTAGGATCAAATCGACTGAGTTTAGAAAACTCGGCCGCATATCCATCGACCGTCCTGTCCATCTGCTTGAGATTAGTGAATCTCATCTGAAGATCATACCGAGATACTGCGTCGAAGTACTTGGTCTGGGACTTGTTGCTGAATATCGCCCATAAGACAGGCGTCGGTAATCCAACTGCTAGCATCGCCCACCAACTACGGGCTAAGTCTAATAACTGCTGTAGAAGCATAGAATTTCAGGACCGAAAATCCTATGCGCCTAACATTACGTACGCCAGGGAGCTCAGATGAAGTACTTGGCACAGCAAACAGCAAAAGCATAGACATTGAAAGAAGATTTTTATTTTCATATAAGAGTCTATTACATGTCTAAAAAAGGCTTTACAAAGAAGAATTTCTATAAAAAAAAGATCCTAAGTCTACAGCTAGGCGCAGCAACCGTTATGCGCTCTCAGTCAGGCGCATCTCTTCAGGGTCTCAGTTTGGCGCATCACTTCAGCGTCTCAGTCAGGCGTATCTCCTCAGAGTCTCAGTTATGCGCATCATGAAGTCTCAGCATATGCGCTCCACTTCGACCCGATCAAGTGCTTCAACTAATGAAGCATTTATTGAACAGAACAAGGACGTGCGATCAACCCCACCCTAGTGGAAGGAAGAGCTCTCCAAAGCCCAAGGAAGAGGAAAGCACCGCAATCGATCCGCGGCAAAAGGAGGCTTTCAACACAACCAGAATGGGCAACACCCACTCTGACAGAAGAAAGAGCTTCCAAAGCCGGGAGCACCACAATTTCGATCTGCGGTTCTTCCGGCATAACGGAGACGAGGCTCGAGCATCCCGATCTTTGGATGCAACAGGCACCTTTCGCCTGCCTCAGAAGCCCTCGACCCCGACTTTTGGATGTAACAGTCACCTTCACGAGTGCATGAATGAAGACAGTGCGTCGCATCTTCACCTTCGGGAGCATCTCGTCAACAGAATGTGCTCGAGCAAACAAGTTCATTTCGGGAGGACGTGAGAGAACGAGAAGCAAACTCCCTCCTTGCCACTATTTATAGGCCGGGCAAATCAAACCCATGCACCAAGTGGCAGGCTCTCCGAATCCCGTGCAATGAATTTGTATTAATAGTGATGAACCTGACGCTTCGAATTCAGCCAAGTCAAAATGGCTATTTAAAGCACTAAAAGAACACAAAAGTCAGACCAATAAAGACGCACCATGCAAGCGGATGCGCCGGTCAGACACCGCACATCGCACAGACGCGTCCGTCAGTTCCAAAGCGCCCCGTAAGAATGCCCCCAGCAAAGCACAGATCCATGCGTCCTAATCAACATAGACCCATGCGCCCATTCCGGCTCGTCATCCATCAAGCAATTAATGCTCAAGTGATAGAGTTGGCAGCAAGTCCCCCCAAGGACTGAACAATTAGTAGCTTTTTCAGAGGATAAAGCGTCGTTGACATCAGCATCATCATTACTTTCCTCCGACGGTTACGACCCACGTGGCCGACCAACCACTCGCATGCGCCTCAGCGGCCATACACCTGAAGACTCCCATGCGCCTCAAAAGCCGTGCGCCCAGACCGGTTCATGACTCCTGAAGGTTGTGAGCCAAAGTCTTCTCATGTGCCCAATCCTAGACGCATCCTACCAAATCACTCTCCACCAAATCTGAGATCTTTGAGCCATGGACCTACGACACGTGTCCTTTGACTCAATTCAGCCTATAAAGGGGTGCTAATCACCCAAGATCTCAGCAACAAAAAGATCCTCTCCCCTGCTACGTGCCAGTCCACAAAAATAGCATGAAGGATTCAACCCACAAATGATGGTGCATCATCCATGTGCCTCCCGCAGCTTCATCCACGTGGCGTCCCCACGTACAGGCGAATCCTACATATACGCGCATGAGCTGCCAGCCTGCAAGCTATAAATAGGGGGATCATTTTCTTCTTCAAAAAGGGGACAGACAGAAAAAAACATACAGAGACCCCTACAGACAGAGACCTACATACACAGTGAGAGAGGCAGATACAGACACTCAACGTCTCCTTCCTCTCCGCAAGCTCCAGCACCCAGAGCAACTCGGACCTTCAGAGAACCGAGAACCGTCGTCAGATCGTCAATGGAGTCAACGCATTACCACGCGCTCCATCGACACAGGGACCCAGATAAACAAAAGTGTTCTCCTAGGACTATGTCTAAGTCCTACACTGTAACACTGTTCTGTTTGTAATTAAAATTTGCAATAAAAAGATTTTTATGGCAAACAAGCTGGCGACTCTGCTGGGGACCTCTTTCTCCTCCACCGAGAAAGCTGTGTTACAATCCGACGACGTGAAGGTGGGCTCCTCCCACAAGATGCTGGTCGTACGCCTCAATCAACAGGCGTATGAGGAGTTCATCTCTGAAGACAGCGCAAGTCCTTTGAAGCGGCTGCCAAAGTCGAAGAAGGCTCGCCAAGTCTGGGTGTGCAAGGTCGAGGCCCCTGGCACCACCACTGAAGGGGATGGACCGATGCAGTCCACCCTTCTCGCTGACGTCCTTAACAGCTAAGATATGCCCACCGGTGCAGCACATCTCTCGGGAAAACGTGGTGCTGACCACATTCCCCAGCCATCTCTTTCTCAGACAATGAAGATGCGCCGACGGAACAAGGACGCATCTGACGCCCTGCGCAGTAACTCTGATGCGCCACAGAAGGTCTCTGTCTTTTACAGGCTCACTCGCTGTCGTGGCGAGGAGAATTTGGACTCTGAGTACTATGCACCCCAGTGGGGTGGTAAGAAAAAGTCCAAGACGACATGGGCCATGCACCTCAAACGTGCTATGCCAGCGGAAAACTAGAAGCATGCGCTCACGATCATGCGCGCTGCTGATGGTAAGCTGTATAAGTTCGACTCGGGTATTTCTATGCCAGAAATGAGCCGACCTTCAAAGTCCTTGCCTCACTTGAGCGCATCTGTTGCGTTCTCAACCAAGTCGAGAAAGGCAAACTCTGTGGTCTTGAACCCCAGCGCCTACAAAGGATGTGCGTCTATGGCTGGTTCAAGTCACTGTAAATATTGTGCCCCTACTACTGATCTGAGTACATCTTCTGCGTTGGTTCAGGGGGCGCAACATTCACCTGACCACCCCGACGCTTGGCCTTGCCATGCGCCTAATGGGGGTGCGAAGGTGGCACTCTCCTCCAATGATTTGCGTAATATGATCAGTCACAAACGCCGATCAGGAGAGTCGACTGATAAGCACAATACGCCCCTTAGGACACACCTGTGTTGTAGTCACCATCAACTGGTGTTGCAAAACAGTAGTCCTACCACCAAGGCAGTCGGTGTTCCAGCGGCTCTAATTATCAATACCCCTCTAACATCGCCTCGGAAAGAAGGTGTCAATTGAAGAGGAGCCAGAACTAAAGGTTGCATCTTGCAACGTAATCTCTAACTCTTCGTCAATCTGAAAGGTGACTGACAACTCCTCGGTCTCGTCCTCATCCAAGAACCAGCCGAGGAAAACCAAGACAACTGTCCCATCCTCTGGAGTGTTTGAAGGCACTCGGAGGAGAAAGAAGATCTTGGAGGATGTAGAAGCATAGAAAAGAACAAGTAAAATCCATGCGGCTCAAAGCAGTGGGAGTCTCATGCGGCTCAGAAAATCACTTAAAGCTTCATGCGGCTCATAAATCCTTTAGAGCTTCATGCGGCTCATAAGTCCCTTAGAGCTTCATGCGGCTCAGAAGTCCCCGAGAGCTCTATGCGGCTCGAAAAAGCCACATAGCAGTGGGTAGTTCAAAAGCAAACATCTACAGCTGGCCATTATTACTATATGCAACTGGCTCATTTAATGCTCTGACGCAATGCAGCAGCCCTGACACAACAGACTGACAGCTCTGACATAAAGGCGAAATGATGACTCGTGACATGCTCCTAGAGAAACAAGGAAAATCTTTATAGCTGGCACGATCCACCCATTTCTAAAGCTCTTCATGCGGCTCAGTTGCAAAGACTTCCATGCGGCTCAGTTGTAAGGATGTTCATGCAGCTCAGTTGTAAGGACGTCTATGCGGCTCAGTTGTAAGGACCTTCATGCGGTTCCGATTAAAGGACGTCCATGCGGCTCAGTTGCAAGGACGTTCATGCGGCTCAGTTGTAGGGATGTCTATGCGGCTCAGTTGTAAGGACCTTCATGCGGTTTCGATTAAAGGACGTCCATGCGGCTCCGTTATAAGGACCTCCATGCGGTTCAGATTAAAGGACGCCCATGCGGCTCAGTTGTAAGGACCTCCATGCGGCTCAGATTAAAGGACTTCCATGCGGTTCAGATAAGGCCACCCTTATGCGGCTCTGACACGAGGCCGCACTCATGCGGCTCAACTATGACAGTCCTCCATACGGCTCACAGCAGTTGGGACACGTGGCAGGAGTTGATCAAATCTCAACAACTCAGATTTATGGCAATTAACATAACAGGCAGTTGGGACACGTGGTAAGATATTGACCAAGATTTATTCACTTGGATTTGCTGACATCAATAAATCATCACAATACGGATTTATTACAATCAACATTAACTGCCCAGATCGATTTCCAATAAACCATACAGATTTGGCGCAATCAACATTAAACTGCCCAGATTTGTTACAATCAACATTAACAGTCTGGATTGATTTTCAACAAACAGGATCAAGAAAAATCTTAACGAATCCCTAACCACCCACTTTTTAAGGAGCAATTACTGCACATCCTACTTATCACAAAGCCCTATAAATAGCAAGGTGTCATTCCCTTATAAAACAGAGGAGAGAGCGACAGAGACAAGCACAGAGGAGCAGTCGCACAGAGTCCGAGCAGAGAGACTAGCAACCCCCGCACACACAAAGAGCATTTCTTTTCCGGAGCCGAAGCTGCGTTCGATCGTCCAAGGAGTAAGGCAGAGTTGTCGTTACTCTCCCGAGCCTCTACCGTCACCCTCCAGAATCAAAAATAAATAATTGTACTTTAGATTGCTTTTCCTAGGTTTTGTTCCTAGGCTCTCTTTTGTACAAGCGAGTTTGTATTGTGAAGTAAAAGTCCAGTCCTCCCATAAAACTGTTCTGTTCTTTTTATAATCAATGGAAAACACGATGGCGCCTCTGCTGGGGACTAACTTCTCCATGGCTGAGCAGTTGGTGACGCAATCGGATGCAGCCAAACTTGGCTCCACACAACAGATGCTGGTCGTCCGCTTCGACCAACAGGCGTTTAAAGAAATGCTCTCCGACGGAAACGCTGGCCCGGTCCAGAAGCGAGCCCGCACGAAGAAGGCCCGCAGGGAGTAGAGGCCCAAATCATTTGCTCCTTCCCAAGCTCTGGACGAAGTGTTCTCTGCCGTCCAGGACGGCGGAGATTCGCATGTGGCCCCACTTCAGGCCACAGAGGACCTTGCTGTTCTCAAGTCTGGCAGAGGAAAGCACTACGATGCTGGACTTGAGGAAGCAAATGGGGACTCTATGCGGTCCAGAAAGAAGCCGCATAAGTGTGCCAGTCGCATGAAAAAGGCTCATGCGGCCGACAATTCCAGCCTCATGAAGACTCATACGGCTACCAAATCCAGCCGCATGAATGCTGAGGTGGCCAGCATATCCAGCCGCATGAATATTGATGTGGCTAACGAATCCAGCCACATGAATACTGATGTGGCCAACAGATCCAGCCGCATGAATGCGGATGTGGCCAACAGATCCAGCCGCATGACTGTTGATGTGGCCTACAGATCCAGCCGCATAAAATCTTATACGGCCACAAATGCCAGCCACATGAATGCTCCATGCGGCTCAGGTTCTGTTTTTTACCGCCTCTCCTGCGGTCCTGATCTTGGATACTCCAACAAGAATTTGCCAAAATCTGTACGGTATAATTTGGACTCTTCCTACTATGCGCCCTTGGGTGCTAGAGGGAAGAAGTTTAGGGCAGCGCGGGCTCGTCGAGCTCAGTCAGCTGTCCCAACCTCTGACCATCAGAGAGCTCCGCTTACTATTATGCGGGCCTCCGATGGAAAGTTGTACCGAACCATTTGTGTCCAGCCCCCGGCGACAAATGGACAGAGTGGTTCCCAAGAGTCTCCCAACAATTAGGGAGCAAACATGGTGCCAACACGCTCAGATGCTCGAGATTCCCGGACCCATAAAACGGGTGTAAAAGTTGCTCGAGACGCACCTGACTTGCGTGACGTAATCCTTCACAAGCGCAAAGAAAGAGAAGAAGCTTCGATGTGCAGAGAATCCTTCCATGGACATCACTGCACCCAAGTCATTGTCAACTGCTGCTGCAACAACGCGACAGTACAAGAAGACCGGCGGTCCGTCTTCCAACGACTGCAACACCCGAGCTCAGAAGACGAGGCGCTTCTCGTCGCCTCCTGCAACTCTGCTTTGAAGATCCCTACAGCGAGAGAGGGAAGAAAACAAATATCTCCAGTCCAAAAATCTCAACCAGCATAACCAAGATACTCTCTTCTAAGCGGTTGTCTACCACCGTTACAGAAGGAGTTTACCAAGGTACCCGCTCAAAGACGAAATCTGCCACACTTGGAGATTCATCGTCCATATCTCTGGGAGGCACTGGATCCGGGGGTAGCACTCCTCCAAACATCTACGATAATCAGGTGTTCTAAGAGGATAATCCAGGGAAAACGGTTCCTCCAACAGATGCAGTAGGTTCCGACGTCCCCAACTCTCAAGACGAGGCAAGCTCTGAAGCTGGGGGTACCACTCCTTCTTAGTCTGAACCAGAGGAGACCACATACCCTGACGACTTCTCTGTACAAGGGTATGACTTAGAGGGCACGTCCTCCACCGTTCCTTCCATCTCTCCTCATGTGAGGATGGTGTTTATGACGGACAGCAACCAAGACAGTCCCAGTGATCGCCAACGCATCGACACTCTAGAGGCCATACTTTATACCTTGGTCAAATCTGTGGACGAGATCAAAGCGGCCCTACCGACTCTGCAAGGAAGGACGCCTGGCCAAACAAGCTTGGGTCCCGCGGTCAATGCGGACACAAACTCAACTACGCCAAACCCGAGCAACAACCCTCCTACGATGACGGCTTCCACCGCTGCAGATGAGGCCAGGGAGGAGAGACGAGAGGTCCAGGAGCTCCGGACCATGTTTCACGCTCGAAAAACTTCCCTAGACCTCAGGATACGACCGTATCCCTCTGTATGGAGAGATGTCCCCTTCCCACCAAAATATAAGCTATTTAACATCAATCCATATAATGGGAAGACCTCTGCAAGCCGTTACATCACTTACTTCGAGGTCACAACCGACCATCTGCCCCATGACGATGCCATCCTTACGCGATTGTTTATCGGGGCATTAGAAGGGGTCGCCTTCGACTGGTACCGCAATTTGCCGGATAACTGTATCCATTCCCCCGCCGGCTTCAAACGTATGTTCCTGGAGATATTCTACGAAGTAGGACAAGACGTGACGATGTCCATCCTCATGGACGTTGTTCAGGGAGAAAAGAAGCTGACAAGGAACTATATTGAGCGGTTTTGCCAAACCGCTATGAAGTTGCCTTCCGGTAATCCTGATTCCTCCTTAATTGAAATTTGCCAAAAGAGGCTGCTCCCCAAAATCAGCCTCTGGATGGGTGAAAGTCAGTTTAAGGATTGGAAGACGTTCATCATTAATGCCACTAGCACAGAAGATAAGTTGAAGAAAGCTCGCCAACTGGGACTGCACATCTCGGAGGGAGAAGACAAGGGTAAATGCCCTAATGCCAACAACAACAACGGCAGAAATTCCTCCAACAACCGAGACAACAAAGACGAACAGGCTATGGTGGCCGACACAGCCCAGAAGCCTGAATCAAAGCCGACAGAAAAGCAGTGGCCTCAGATGACCTTTTCCTTCGAGGACAGCCATGTCAAACCCATCTTGGACATGCTCATACAGGGGTTAGAATTCAGCTCCCCCCACCAAGATGAAAACCTCGACCAGCAGAAATGGAGAGCCCTAAGTACTGTTACTACCATCGCTATGTCCACCATGCTACGCAAGACTTCTTTCAACTGAAGCGATACATCCAGCATCTCATCGATTCTAAGGCCCTAGCCATTAATTTCGAAGAGGTGACCGTGGCAGCCCACATGGTGTCAGTACAGTTCGGCAGCTTTCCTCCGACAAAGACTCAAGATGGAGTAGTACCCATCCCCAGGGCAAAGATGGAGGTCGATAACCTTCCACCTCCCCGAGACCAGGCCGCTGGTTTAGTGCCTCTCACCATGTCACGAGGGGAGGTCATGTGGATCCATCTAGACCTGGTACCTGAAGTGACTCAGTCCACACCACCCTCCACCAACAAGAAGAAAAGTAGGAAAGTCAAATCCTGCCGCACAATCTCGACAGAAGTCAAAGAAGCTACAGCCGTCGTCACCCGGTCGGGTGCACAATCCCAACCTACACCGGATAACTCGGCTGAAGATCATCTGCCAGCTACTGCTGATGCTCCAGGACCTTCTCAGCCTCCGACGACCGACAAGCCTAGGCCAAAGGAGACTTGCTTTGACAAACCACTCCGAAAAGAGGCACCTCATGGGCTGGAAAGGCCCTACAACTTTGACATCTTGGCACAATTGGCCAATATACCGGCCAAATTGTCACTATACGAGCTCCTGAGACTCTCCAAAGATGTTCGCATCGCACTGAGCGAGGCACTCTAGAATGCCGACGCATATCTGGCTCAGTCCAATCTCACTGAGGAGAGCTCGCATGCAGATCTTCAAGACAGCGCTTGCACAGGTACAATGTCCAACATTATCTTCACTCCGTAGGATATGCTTATCAAGACTAACCTGCACGATCGCCCTCTGTATTATACTGGATACGTTGGCGACATCAAGGTGGATCAGATGCATATTGATCCCGGTTCTTCCATAAGCATTATCCTGAAGAGCCTGTTACACCACCTGCGCATCCCAATACATCGCCTGACGTCGACAAGCACTGCCATCAGCAATTTCAATTCAGGCAGAAGCTATCCAATCGGAAAGATTTGCCTGAAGTGCCAAATCGGCGACCTTCAATCAGAAGTGACCTGTTATGTCATAGATACGGACACTTCCTACAATATTCTCCTGTGGCGTCCTTGGATACACGATTACATGATCGTGCCTTCCACACTACACCAGTGTTTCAAGTACATCGACAAGCACGGCTTCGTGAGGACAGAATTTGTCGACATCGATCCCTTTAAAGGGGTCAAATCCTACTACTCGGACTCATGCTTGTACGAGAAGTCGAAAAGGTACCTTGTCGAAGGAGACACTCAAGCTCAAACTGAGACGGCAATTGGATCAGAAGAACCTCTGACGATCCACCTCCAAGCCCGCAAACCTGGCAGAACTGCACCCCTTACAGCCACTCTGCGTAAGGACGCAATCAGTCTCTCTGCACATGAGGAGCAAATGATAATCCGACTGCCAAGGTATGGCCAAGCGCCAAGGTCCACGACAAAGCCACTGACAATTAGGCTGCCTAGAGCTAGCTAGCAACAAACATAGGAGCTCAATCCCTCTGTCAAGCCGATGACGATTCGTCTTCCCAGAATGAATCGACAGCTGAACGCGAAGCCGGGGACTACAAGTGAGACAACAACTCCCCGTCTCACACCAAATACTAAGCTGGGGGTCGCTAGTACGCCTACGACTCCAAGTTCTGCTCCACCAGTGGAGCCCCTGATGATTAAGCTGTCCAAGTCATCCTCCCAGTCTTCATTGACACAGGGGGTAGCCGAAGAAGAGTCAGAGCTGTCCAAGTATGTAGCTGCTCACACTGATGTTCCATCCGCAGATGATGTAATTCCACTGGAAAAGATACCTTAATTCATCAATAAAGAGCTATCTTTGAACTACCTCGAGCTTAATAATCTTTGTACAATGTATGCCATGGAACACGGTATAGGCACCCACCTACACACACAAGTGACAAATGTCTACACCGTAAACCAACTTACACCCATAGAAGACGCCTACTTCATAGTCGAGGGAGAGGACCATCCAATCATCTTCGGCCGGAAGAATGATCCACAGCCCTTTAAGATAAAAGAAGTTGATCTCGAACCCGATACCGGAAGACTGCCCCTTTATCTATATAGTTTCCGATCCAAGTACCTCATGCAAAAATAGGGGTATGATCTGGAAACTACACCAGGCTTGAACTATGGTACTGGACGGCGGCTACCTTTATAGTTCCCGGTCCCGGATGGAAAACCACGGGATTACTACAACAAGACCAGATGTGGGCTAGGTTATGTTACACCAGCAACAACTCCCGAAAGCTCAGATGAGGAATGCGACTAGCATTCGTATTCAACCGGATCACCTACTTTCGATTCGGATGTCAGCATAGGGGACGTATTCAGGCAAACCCTGTCTGTCAATATGGCATTTGCTGATGCCTACGAAGAAGATGAAAATATACCCGAACTTTTCGAGCTAGAACCTTGGGTCCAGCAACTAGACGCACTATGAGAGAAATGCTTTAAACTTCGTGAACCTCCCACTGAAGATGAGGTTATGCATGTTGACCTCGACGACAAATCCTCTCCAAAGCCAATCTTCGTCAGCAAAAGCTTGACAGACGAAGAGCTAGAGGCACTTTTACGACTCTTCAGAGAGTACATTGACGTGTTTGTCGGGAGTTATGAAGACATGCCAGGGCTAGACCCCGAGGTCGCACTTTATAAACTCAACATTCGTCCGGACGCAAAGTCGATCAAACAACAGCAAAGACGTTTCCGCCCGGACATCATAAATTCTATCGAAGCTGAGGTCAACAAACTGATAGCCAGCAGCTTCATCCGGGAGGAGCAACATCCAGACTGGGTCACCAACATAGTGCCATTCCTCAAGAAGAACGAAAAGATCCGAATTTGCTTCAACTTCCGAAATCTAAACGAAGTTTGTTCTAAAGATGAGTTTTCTCTTCCCATCACGGACATCATGATCGACAACACATGTGGCTTTGAGCACATGTTATTCATGGATGGCTTTTCAGGATACAATCAAATCAAGATATTTTCTGACGACGAGAAGCATATATCATTCCGAACATCGATTGGTGTATACTGTTACACCGTCATGCCCTTCGGTTTAAAGAATGTCGGCGCCACATACCAACGAGCTATGAGCATCATCTTCAGAGATCACCTGCTTAAGACCGTAGAGTGTTATGTCAATGACATAGCTGTCAAAAGTCGCTCTAGGGAGACCATCTACAGGATCTGAGGACGGTATTCGACCTGATGCGAGCACACAACTTGAATATGAATCCTACCAAATCTTTCTTAGGCGTATCTAGTGGAAAATTCATGGGTTTTATCATTACTGCCCATGGAATCTACATAGACCCTGAGAAGATGAAGGCAATCTGGAGATGGGTCCCCCAAGAAATTTTCGTAAACTCCAAGGCCTTCAAGGGAGGCTAGCTTACATCAGGAGGTTTATCTCTAACCTCTTCGGACGATGTCAGCCATTCACCCACCTCATGAAGAAGGGCCTTTCATTCATATGGGATGAAGAATGCCAGCACGCCTTCGACAACATCAAAGAATATCTATCGAACCCTCTAGTCCTGGTGGCCCCGGTTGCTGGAAAACCATTCCTGCTCTATGTGCGAGCAATAGAACATTCTTTCGGTACTTTGCTAGCACAAAACAATAATGCAGGCCATGAGCAAGCTATATATTATCTCAGCGAATGATGATGGGGCCGGAGCATCGATATACTGCCGTGGAGAAGGAGTACCTTGCTCTGGTTTTTGCCATTCAGAAGACGTGACATTACGTCACGGGACAAACCATCCATGTCGTATCAAGAGTTAACCCCCTCAGGGTCCTCATGACCAAGCCAGGTGCACTCAGCTCTCGGCTCGCTACCTGGGCGATATTATTGTCTCCCTACCACATGATCTTTGTCCCGCAGAAGGCTGTTAAAGGTCAAGCTTCGACAGACTTTTTAGCAGCTCATCCAGGTTCAGAGTCAACCAGAATAGACGAAGAGATTCCAGATGAGGTCACCCATTCAAATATGGCCTCTCATGATACCGTATGGCAAATGTTCTTCGACGGCGCTTCCAGAACTGGGCCCAAGGGCAACATCATCGCTGGAGTCGGAGTGGTGCTGATTTCTCCCTCCGGACTGGTGATCAATCGGGCTTACTCCCTCACGGAGCCCTGTTCAAACAATGTGGCCGAGTACAACATTTTGGTCATTGGCCTCCGACTTACAAAGGAGCTGGGAGTAGAGTATCTTGAAGCATACGGCGATTCACAGTTAATCGTCAATCAGATCTGAGGTTCATACGAAGTTCGCCACGAAGATATGATCCCCTATCACCAAATAGCGATCAACATCATTTCGTCATTTGAAGGGTTCTTTATAGAATACATTTCCAGGCTCCAGAACATTGAAGCCGATGCCCTAGCAGGTCTTGCCGCTTCTTTAGCAGTTCTGAATCATGCTCACTACTTGGTTGACGTAATAGACCGTGAATTGGTCTACCCCAAGAAAAATGTTCAATGTGTTGAGAGTTACTCCGCTTTGACAGTGGATGAAGCACCAGACTGGAGACAGCCATTCATTGACTTCGTAGTCTACGATATCTTGCCGGAGAACCCGGAAGAAACCACTTCCATCAGTAGGTGTTTCCTCAGATTCTTCTACGATACAAAGACGAAAATTCTATATCGGCGATCGTACGATGGATTACTGCTTTGATGTCTGTCAAGTACAGAAGCCAAAGAAGCTGTACGTGAAGCTCACGATGGCGTCTGCGGGGCCCATCAGCCTGGCCCAAAATTGTAAGACCGCCTTCGCCGAATGGGCTATTACTGGCCCACGATGGTTGCAGATGCGATAGACTATGCAAGAAAGTGCAAACCCTGTCAAGTCCACGCAGATTTCATCCACCAGTCATCCGAGTTTCTACATCAGACAGTAGCATCTTGGCCATTCGAAGCATAGGAAATGGACATCATTGGTCCGATCACTTCGCCTTCATCCCGAGGACATCGCTTCATACTCGCAATCACATATTACTTCTCCAAATGGCCGGAGGCCATTCCGCTGGAAAAAGTGAAGATTCAAACCTGACCAGCTTTCTCAAGCATCACGTCATCTATCGCTTTGGACTGTCCCAAAAAATCATCCACGACAACGGTCCGCAGTTTGCAAGCCACGCCTTCTATCGGTTCTGCGACAAACACCGAATCCAGAATATTGCTTCAACGCCGTACAATCCGGCAGCGAATGGATTGGCAGAAGCATTCAATAAAACTATAATCAAACTGCTCAAGAAGTTCGTGTCTTCAAACAAACGCGACTGGAATGAGAAGCTTGGCGAATGCTTATGGGCGTACCGCACTACAGTCCGGACGGCCACTGGGAACACACCATTCTCTCTGGTGTATGGGAGTGAGGCAGTTCTTGTTGGCCCAATAATTGTATCATGTTTTTTAATATGGTTAATCTGTTAAGTTTAGCATTTTATTATCACTAATTTTCATACTATCGCTATAGCATTTCTACTTATACTTATACCTTTGGTGATATGTGCCTATTGGTTTATATATTAGTGATATGAGCTTTCTACCTTAAATTTAATCGAGTTGCCAAAATCAAAACTATGTTTTTGATTGTGGTTATTCAATTAAGTTTAATCATTATGATATCACTAACATTTATGCTATCACCTTAGCACTTATACTTAAACTCAGCATTTTCCTAATGTGCATTAAACTTATCACACTTGCTACTATGTATATTGCTTTGTTCGTCTAACATGTACATGCAGAAAAGCAATAAGCAAGATCAATGTGGACATATGTAATAAAGAAATCATGGTGGGCCAAAGACGACGGATCCTACAAGATTTCTCTGAACCACCCGACGACATCTCCGGATCCTACAAGATTTCTTTCACAAACTGGATATCTTTGGACAGCTGCCGCCAAGGGAAAAAGCCAGCACCTATCAAAGAAAGAAGCCAAGCCAAGCCATCATTATTTTAAGACTCTGCAGAAGCCTGTTCCTACTACAGTATATTTGGAGTCTGTAATGAGTCTTAGGAATCATTGTAAACATAAGAAATAGATGGCAAAATCGAAAGCTATGGTAGAAAATAACTCAGGACAATCTTCAGAATCCTGGCGGATAATCCGGAGGATCTCCGTAAAATCTGACAAAAGATCCGAATGGTCTCACAGAATACCTTCTGTGAGTGATCGGATTATCCGACGGAAAACCGCGAAATTCCGGCAAATTTTCTGCCATATGACCGTTTGCATTCCAACGGTCGAATTTTACGAATGATTGATCCCAACGGCTCTTTTTATAGCCGTTGGACTATACAGACGGATGATCCGGCGGATTGCCGCAAAAATTCGACAGATGATCCGTCAGCCTGAGAAAGTTACATTATTGTACTCCTTTGCTTTGGTTATAAATAGCCTTGAACCCCTTCATTCAAGGTTGATGCTTTGAGCCTAAAAATTTCTAAACCACCAAAGCCTATCCACAAACAACTCTACAAAGCTTTCATTTGCCATCCACAAATTGTGTTAGAGTTATTGAGTTGAAAAGTAAGATCTTCATCTTATTGTATAAGGAGATCAAAACCTATTGTGAAAGGTTGAAGTTGGAGAGTCTTCGTATCCAAACTCTCGGTTGAAGTCGGAGAGGCCTTCGCATTAAAGCTCTCGTGTAAGAAGTTAGCGAGTTCTTCGGATCCAAACTCGTGTGTAACTATTTGCTCAAATAGTGGATTAAATCCGGAGAGAGTTCCAGGACTGGATTGCCTCTAGGGAGGATACCAAGATACATCGGGTATCGGTATTGTTATTGCTTCTTCTCTTGCACTTATATTTTTAAATTGCCAATTAGCTTGTGCTAAGTGCTTGATTAGTTAGCTTGACCCTATTCACCCCTCCTCTAGGGTTATTACAGTTCTTCTATTGGAGACTCAAATCCCCTCACTCCGCGTTGTCCTTACCTATCGATTGACAACGGATGATAATCACCATCGCCGGTTACAAGAGTCGGAGGCTCTAGATGAGAAACGCCTGTTAGCTCAACAACGAATCGAGCTATACCAAGCACGTATCTCAGGAGCTTTTAACAAGAAGGTTAAAATTAGAACATTCCAAGTGGGCGATCTCGTTCTGGCAATGCGGAGGCCGATGGTTATGACTCACAAAACCGTCGGCAAATTCCAGCCAAAGTGGGAAGGCACATTTGTCATCGAGACTGTATTCTCCAATGGTGCTTACCGCCTCGCAAAACAAAATAGAGACTTGCTCATTTTACCCATCAACGACAAGTTTCTGAAAAAGTATTATGTCTAAAACAACATCCTCCAAATCTCTCAGATTGTTGAGTTATGTACCCTCTGGTACCGTTGAACTTACATTCTGACTCCAAATCTCCCCGATTGTCGAGTTATGTACCCTCTGGTACCTCTGAACTTACAAATCTCCCAGATTGTTGAGTTATGTACCTGCAGGTACCGCTGAACTTATAATCTGGTCATTCCAGATGAATCTATATCGTCTCTTCTGGGTAGTAAGTCATGTATGATCATACCTCTGAACTTTCTTCCTAAAAAAGAGCTCCTTCCTCATGATCCACTACCCGCACTTTCAGTGCATAAAAAGGGTAACAGACCCCAAATTTCCTGAAACAACCACGTCGATGTCACCTCTGAGTTGTTTCACTTCTATCAAAAACAAACTGCCCCACACGTAGAACTGCCACATCCATATTACCTTTGAGTTGTTCTATGTACCCTTCATGGAGTCCACTCCTGCCGCGTCCTCATTACCTCTGAGTAGGAAGGCTCTATTGAAGACACCCTCATATTTACTACGTCCTCATTACCTCTGAGTAAGTATGTTGGTTTTCTCTCGACTTATTATCCGTACCCAAGACCGGAGTACTCCAAGGATAATAGGCCCACAAATGTCCTCTGTTGACCACAAATGTCCTCTGTTGACCACAAATGTCCTCTGTTGACCACAAAAACATGTAATGCCCCAGTCCCAAAATACGTAGGACTAAGGACGTAGACATGCCAGTTGTAGATATACAAACAATACTCCAATGTATGGAATCCTCGTATAAATACATAAGCTATAAAATGTAGAGAACCAAGACATGCTAAATCTCATCCACAAATATATAATAAAATAAAGATAGAATCAACTTGAACAGTTATGGTAAATCGTTGGACGGAAACAAATTCCACTACCAACTAACTCAATGATATAAATGTACAAGAAAGCGAATGACAAATTGATAAAACGAACCAAGAGCAATCATCTTCGAAAAATGGGTAAGATCACGGCCTTGGCTAGAACACCTGCAGAAAACATGAACACACACCTGGAGAAAAACCAGGTCCTCAGAGGAACGTAACAAGACACATAATATTATGCCATAAACTGAATAGTAAGAGCTCAATAGAAAATATACATGCGTAAAGGTTCCTAACCATTCTATGTGATATACACTTTGAGAAGACATTGTTCTACGTAGGAACTTAGGTGTTCAGCATAGATGGAGAGAGAGTGGTAGTAGGTAGCGCTCATAAGAGACACTATCGACCATGGACAGAAAGTAGCTCTCATACGAGAACCATCGGCCCCGGGGCAGTAAGTAGCGCTCATACGAGACACTATCGGCCCAAATCTATGTGTGTACTGAACATGTAGCCCCTACACTAATAACTGTCTCCCCCCTCCCCATGATACTATACATGTATCGACTACACGACACTGTTTAATCCTTAATAACTGTCAAGTCTTCTATATAATCTATTAGCAGTTATATCCTAACGCATGGCATGTACGTACCAATGATCAGTCAGCACGCAAGTCCGCATCTATATGCGACTCACAACTCACACACAATCCGTGGCACATCGTGACAGTTTATGAGATGCACTAAACATACGGTGGTCCCTTAACTCTAAGCCAATTATATACAGTATAATAATTTACATCTATATATAGTTTTGAAAATCATAATTTAAACTCTTTAAATAATTTCGAGATATCCACACTTAAAGTTAACCGTAAATCAAGTGTCACAATATAAAAACTTAAGATATTTCTCAAATTGGTTTCATATCCCTAATAAATCATAACTATTTCACAATTTCAAAATTCATAAAAATTTTGTTTTTTCGAACTAGTTATCCTCTTGTGTATACCACCTTGTAAACTTAAAATAAAATTTAAACTATCCTTTGATGGCGGTAATATGCTACTACCCAACTTGGGATAACTAATCCTTAAAAGTCATACTTTTAGGAAAAAAATGTCTTTATAACTCAAATAAAACCTCAATGTATACTAATTGTCACTGTAATCTTTCTAGCCATGTATTTGACCTATGAGCATGTACTAGTGTAGTCATCTTACTAAGCACAAACTAAGAATTTACGGTAGAAGGTGTCAAGCAAGATGCAAATCAAGGAGGTCGAACGAGAGTTCGGAATTTGAAGTCAAAAAGGATGTCAAGTAGGTGGATGAGATTCTAGACTCTAATCCTATATTGCAGGCTCGTTCGGTACAGTCATGTAACCGAAATGGCAAACTAGACCTGCATGGGCCACCACAAAAACATGTAACGCCACAGTCCCAAAATATGTAGGACTAAGTACGTAGACATGCCAGCTGTAGATATACGAAAAATACTCCAATGTATGGAATCTTCGTATAAATACATAAGCTGTAAAATATAGAGAACCAAGACATGCTAAATCTCATCCACAAATATATAATAAAATAAAAATAGAATCAACTTGAACAGTTATGGTACAATCGTTGTGCGGAGACAAAGTCCACTACCAACTAACTCAATGATATAAATGTACAAGAAAGCGAACGACAAATTGATAAAACAAACCAAGAGCAATCATCTTCGAGAAATGGGGAAGATCACGACCTTGGCTAGAACACCAGCAGAAAATATGAACACACACCTGGGGAAAATCCAGGTCCTCAGAGGGACGTAACAAGACACACAATATCATGCCATAAACTGAATAGTAAGAGCTCAATAGAAAATATACATGCGTAAAGGTTCCTGACCATTCTATGTGATATACACTTTGAGAAGACAACATTCTACGCAGGAGCTTAGGTGTTCAGCATAGATGGAGAGAGAGTGGTAGTAGGAAGCACTCATAAGAGACACTATCGACCATGGGCAGAAAGTAGCTCTCATACGATTACTATCGGCCCCGGGACAGTAAGTAGCGCTCATACGAGACACTATCGGCCCAAATCTATGTGTGTACTGAACATGTAGTCCCTACGCTAATAACTGTCTCCCCCTCCCCATGATACTATACGTGTGTCGACTCCACGACACTGTTTAATCTTTAATAACTGCCAAGTCTTTTACATAATCTATTAGCAGTTATATCCTAACGTATGGCCTGTACGCACCAATGATCAGTCAGCACAAAAGTCTGCATCTATATGCGACTCACAACTCACACACAATCCGTGGCACATCGTGACAGTTTATGAGATGCACTAAACATACGGTGGTCCCTTAACTCTAAGCCAATTGCATACAGTATAATAATTTGCATCTATATATAGTTTTGAAAGAACAACATTTTATTTGCTAAAAACAAAAAAAGCATGCATGATATTGAGTAAGAATTTAAACAGTAAAGGCAAGGTATCTTGCCTGGTGTTGTGCCTGATATGTCGCCTGGTGTGACGCCGGGTGTGCTGCGATAATCAATATGGCACAAATATGACTTTGATGTTACAACTACGCAAGACGGCCTCCGATGATAGTACGAACCGTGCCATTGAGTCCGGGGCAGTCCAATTGGCGATAGAGAGCCGCGGCGACGTGCGACCGAAGTTAGGGCTTGCGGGGTGGAGATCGGAATAGGCAGCGGCGGAGATGGCCGGGCAAGGTCCGCCACGGAGAGGAGTCGCCGGCGGCAATGGGGTTCTGATCGATAGGGTCGATGGCGCGGGCTGGACGCCGGATCGTCTACGGAGTGTGGACGCTGGCGGCGAAGCGGCGCGCGGCCTCTGTCGGCGAAGGGGAGCTGCTCGTGGTCCCGGGGGACGTACTGGTCGGAACTCCCCAGCGGGCGGAGCTCCGGCCATGGGATGGTGAGGCGGCGCACGGGGGTTTCGGCACGGAGATCGGGCGTTTGGATCTGGACAACGGCGAAGGGCACGCTCTGGTTGTCGTCGGGCTCGAGGTTAGGATTTTCCCCTTCTTCTCCTAGTTGATGGTGGTTGTTATTCTTGGTGGTGGTAATGGCGGTGGTGGGTGAGTTTTGGCCGGGGTACAATTTGATGGTTGTGGTGATGGTAAAGGTGGTTTGGTCGGAGGTGAAGGGGTGGTTGCTGTGGAGCCTATGATGGCGGCGGCGGTGATCTATGGGGGAGGTGTTGGTGACGACGGGGATGGTCGTGGTAGCAACTGTCGGGAGTGGGGCCTCGGTTGGTGGTGGCGTGGTGGTTGCTGTTGGAGATGGGTGTGGGAGAGGCTGTTTGTCCGTTGTGTTGACACAAAGTCACAGTCAACCAAATATTGACTACATTGACTAAATAATATTTGTATTAATTCAATACGACACACGACGACTGCATTCAGTTCAAGACAGATGACAGCTCAGTCTCCGGCTCTCAGTGTGTTCTGGAGTCTGTATTTTATAATTTCATTGAGTCTAGACTTGTGTACTCTGAGTCATGCTGAGCTCTTGGAACTTAGTCTATAACCTACCCAAAATCCTAAGCTCCACTGAACCAAAAACTGTCCACTGGTCCCTTTAGAACCACTCTGTGCTCTAGAGACAGAGTTCGGGCCGAACTCTGCCTCCACACAGAGTTCGGGCCGAACTCTGTCCCCTAGAAATCAGGAACCCTAATTTTAGGAATAGCTGGTTGCTAGTTGTCCAACGGCCAAATTTTTGAATTTTCCTACCCGAATTCTGGCCGAATTCTGCCTATAAAAACACTATAAATAGGGCATGAATTCTCTCATTTCAATCCATCCAATCTTCTCTTCTATTCTCTCTTATAAGCTCAATAAGCCATACCCTTCCCATCTACTAGCCACAAGCCTCCTAAGTCTCGAGTGCTCAGCATCTCTCAGTTAGGATTCTTGTGCAAGAGTCGAAGAAGTCGCTTGGACAATTCCAAGCAAATCGCCACTGCGATCCTCTGTTAGAAGTTGACGTGCTCTTCTGAAAAAAAGGCACGGGTTGTAAACTACTATTTCACAAATAGTGGATTTAATCCTGAGCTAGAGTTCTCAGGCCTGGACTAGTCCTCCACGAGGGAAACCAGGTTAAAATCGCTGTGTTTGCGTATGCTCTTCTGCTCTTCATTTATTTTCCGCACTTTACTCTGATTATTTATTATCGGTAAAAGAGTTATTTTTAATTGGCTATTTTTCTATATAAACTCTATTCACCCTCCTCTAGAGTTGCCAAACTGTTCTTCAATTGGTATCAGAGCTCTGTTCTCTTTATAAGGACTAACATCCTAAGAGCTGATCCATGGCAACCACACAATCCTTGATTTCCAATCATGGTGAAGGTCAGTCCACTCATAGGCCTCCCCTATTTGATGGGACTAACTACACATATTGGAAAACAAGGATGAGCTTCTATCTTAAGTCTCTAGACTTTGACCTGTGGACTGTCGTCACTGACGGTTACAAAAAGCCCGCCAGAATAGTTGTCGATGGTGACCTCATTGAGAAACCACACGACAAATATTCTGTCGAGGAGAAGAAACAGGCAAGTCTAGATGCTAGGGCTATTAATGCTTTATTCTGTGCTATAGACAGGAATGAGTTCAACAGGGTCTCTACATGCACCACTGCTCATAAAGTATGGAGACTTCTAGAAGTGACGCATGAAGGAACCACACAGGTCAAGGAATCCAAAATAAGCCGTCTCACTCAAGAATACGAAGCTTTCAAGATGAAGCCAAGTGAGACGATCACTCAAATATTCACAAGATTCCTCGACATCATCAATCCTCTATCCTCGCTTGGAAAGCAGTACTCAAACCACGAGAAGATTCGTAAGCTACTCAGAGGGCTACCAAAGATTTGGAACCCTAAAGTGACAGCCATCATAGAAGGAAACGATCTCACAACAATGTCAATGGAGACCTTGATGGGTAAGCTTATGACTCACGAGCTTGACCTCAAGGACTTAGAAGAGCCTGCTCCGAAGACCAGGGAGATCGCACTCAAAGCTCATCAACGAAGAGCTAATCATGATGAGACCGAAGAAGATAACTCGGATGATGAAGACCAAGCTCTCATGGTTCGCAACTTCAGGAAATTCCTTCGCTTCAATCGAAGGAAGAAGGAATCTCAAGAAGACGATGAAGAGGAACCAACTTGTTACGGTTGTAAGAAAACTGGACATGTCCGAAAAGACTGCCCATTCCTGAAGAAGAGCAACCGCTATGAGAAGCCATACAAAAAGAACTCATCAAAGAAATATGCCAACACAGGCATCTGGCATGAAAGTGAAGCGAGTGACTCTGAGGAAGAAAAGGACTCTCCTCAAGATACAGCAAATGTGTGCCTGATGGCAACTTCCAACAAGGTATCTAACGAAACTCTGGATGACTTCTCTTTTGATGAACTTGGCGATGCTTTCACTGATTTACTCGATGATCATAAAAAGGTCATCAGTAAATATAAACATGCCAAGGACAAAATCAAAAGTCTAGAAGATGAGATACAAAGAATTTCTTTACTTCTTGATAATGTTAGAAACACGTCACCCACTAATGACACTGATGAAGTATCCAAGCTTAAATTAAGCTTGCATGATGTTGAAGCACGTATTGAGCAACAAACTAAAGAAATCACTACACTCAACACGTTGCTTGCTGAAGAAAAGAGTAGACACAAGATTTCCATGACTAAGATATATGGCTTAAATATTAAGGTTGATGAACTGCAAGCTGTTTCTAAAAGATTAGAAACCAAATTGGGTAAACAGGTTGTTCAACCTCAAACCCAATCACATGGGCACAATACCACTCATGCTAGTCAATCACGTCATTCTCATGCAGCACATAACCATGCATTTATATACACAAACTTTCACAAACCACGTGCACGTAAGAATAATTCTCACTCAGTACACACTCATCATGCACAAAGACACAATCAACATCACTCCATACATAAAAATCATCATGCCATGCCATATAGACAAAATCATCATGCAATGCCATATAGACAAGGTCCTCATATACCATATAGACAAAATCATCATGCCATGCCATCTAGACAATATCAGCATATCACACATTATAGACAATACCATCATTCTATGCCTCATAGACACCATCACCATGCCACTTATTCCATGCATAATCATCTTCACCATGCTAACTCTTCACATCATGTCCATCCTTATCCTGTTGCTTATAGATATTATTCTCATGCTCCTAGTATAAATAAGAATGCTATCTGTACTTATTGTGGATTACATGGACACATCTCACCACAGTGCAGAGTTAGAAGACTTGTAGATAAAAGGATATATGCTTGGTTCCCAAAGACTAACTTTTCAGGACCCTCAAGAACTCGGGTACCAAAGGTCACATCTACTCTTGATGTAGGTGGACCTTCCCTCCTCAACTGAAAGTAAGTGGATTCTCGATAGTGGATGCTCGCGACATATGACGGGAGACGCAAATCTTTTTGCATCACTATCGATGAAGAGAGAAGGATACGTATCCTTCGGTAACAATCTCAAAGGGCACATTATAGGTAATGGTATCATTGGTCATCCTCCTTCTCCTGTAATAAAGGATGTCTGCCTAGTGACCGAGTTAAAGCATAACCTGCTCAGCATTAGTCATCTTGCTGATCATGGATATGATATTAACTTTGGACAAAACAGTTGCTACATCTATGATAGGTCAACAGGAGACATTGCTTTTGAAGGAAAAAGAGAGGACAACATCTATATTTTCTATCTTTCTATAAATACTAACAATGCAGGTAGATGTCTATATGCCCACAAAGACGAACGACTACTTTGGCACCAGCGTCTTGGTCATGCCAACATGGATGCTATATCCAGGCTTTCTACCAAGAAGCTAGTGAGAGAATTACCTGACATCACGTTCAAAAAGGACACGGTATGTGCCGAATGTGAACTAAACAAGGCAACTAAATCCTCATTTCATTCTATCAACTCTGTAAGTACTACTAGACCCTTGCAACTACTTCATATGGATTTATTTGGTCCTAGTAGAATAGCTAGCCTTGGAGGCAAACTTTATGCATTTGTTATTGTTGATGATTTTTCGAGATTTACATGGGTTTTCTTTCTCGCTAATAAGAGCGATGCTATTTCTGCTTTCAAAATTTTTGTAAAGAAAGTTCAAAACGAAAAAGGCTACATGATTACTCGAATCCGAAGTGATCATGGAGGCGAATTCGTAAATTATAATTTTGAAAGTTTTTGTAATGCAAATGGTTTTGATCATGAATTCTCTTGTCCTAGAACTCCTCAACAAAATGGTGTTGTGGAGCGGAAGAATAGGACTCTTGGCGATATGGCTAGAGTCATGTTGAATAAATTTTCTCTTCCGAAATATTTTTGGGCAGAGGCTGTAAGTACAGCATGCCACATTTTAAATAGGGTACTTATTCGTCCCATTTCGAAGAAAACACCCTATGAGCTTTGGTTTGGGAGAACCCCAAATGTTTCTTATTTTAAAGTTTTTGGTTGTAGATGTTTTATCCTTAACACCAAAGACAACTTAGGCAAATTTGATGGCAAAGCTGACGATGGTATCTTTCTTGGTTATGCCGCCAAGAGTAAGGGATATAGAGTTTTCAATAAACGCTCACTTATTGTGGAAGAGTCAACAAATGTGACTTTTGATGAAGACAACAGTGCAGCAAGTACTCTTGATGATGACGTTGAGCCATCAACTTCTACTCCAATGAATACTTCAACCGAAACTAATTCTCTGGAGGGTTTGCCTAAGAAATTCTATTTCAAACCTTCTCATCCAGAAAATTTAGTTATAGGAGAAGTTTCACGTGGAGTAACTACTAGATCATCACTAAGAGACTCCGTTGCTAGCACTGCCTTCATTTCACAAGTAGAGCCTAAAAACATTTCTGAAGCTTTTAATGATGAATTTTGGATTTCTGCTATGCAAGAAGAACTCAACCAATTCGAGAGAAGCCAAGTATGGGAACTCGTTCCTAGACCGGTTAATCACTCGATAATTGGTACTAAATGGGTTTTTAGAAACAAAGTAAATGAAGATGGTTCAGTCACACGTAACAAAGCTCGTCTAGTAGCTCAAGGATACAACCAAGAGGAAGGTATCGACTACGATGAGACGTATGCTCCTGTTGCTAGACTAGAATCCATTCGGATGCTTTGTGCTTTTGCTAATTTTCAAAACTTTAAATTATTTCAAATGGATGTTAAAAGTGCTTTCCTGAATGGTTTTATTAAGGAGGAAGTTTATGTGAAACAACCTCCTGGCTTTGAAAATCACAAATTTCCCGACCACGTGTTCAAGCTAAAGAAAGCACTTTATGGCCTCAAACAAGCCCCCAGAGCTTGGTATGAAAGGCTAAGTAGCTTCTTACTTGAGAAAGGTTTTTCAAAAGGGAAAATTGACACTACACTGTTTATAAAATCTTTCAAAGACACTATTTTATTAATTCAGATTTATGTTGATGATATTATTTTTGGGTCTACTGATGAAACTCTTTGTCAAGAATTTGCCAAGTGTATACAGACGGAATTTGAGATGAGCATGATGGGAGAGCTCAACTACTTTCTTGGTCTGCAAGTAAAACAACTGGCTAATGGAACTTTCATCTGTCAATCGAAGTATACCAAGGACATGCTGAAGAAGTTCGATCTTGACAACATCAAACCAATCAGCACTCCAATGGCTACCTCAACCAAACTCGAACCAGATGAGAGCGGCAAACCCGTTGATCAACGTAAGTATCGAGGTATAATAGGCAGCTTACTTTATTTAACTGCTAGTCGCCCCGATATCATGTTTAGTGTTTGCCTATGTGCTAGATATCAAGCAAATCCTAAGGAATCTCACATGACCGCGGTTAAGCGTATCTTTCGATACCTTAAGGGTACGGTTACAGTGGGCCTATGGTATCCCAAGTCAACATCATTTGACCTCATCGGTTACTCTGATGCTGACTTTGCTGGATGCAAGGTCGACCGTAAAAGTACTAGCGGCACGTGTCATTTATTAGAAAAGTCTTTAGTCTCATGGTTTAGCAAGAAGCAGAACTCTGTCGCACTATCCACAACAGAAGCTGAATACATAGCAGCTGGGCGTTGTTGTGCACAAATTTTGTGGATGAAGCAAACCCTTGAAGACTATAAATTTTCTTTCATGCATATTCCTATATTCTATGACAATACTAGTGCCATCAATTTGACTAAGAACCCTGTCTGCCACTCACGCACTAAACACATTGAGATCAGACACTACTTTTTGCGTGATCATCAGCAAAATGGCACGATTAACTTAGAATTTATTGACACTGATCATCAGCTAGCAGATTTCTTTACTAAGCCATTATCCAAAGAGCGCTTCAATTTTCTTTGTCGTGAACTCGGAATTTTGGATGAAGCAGTTATAAGTTGAGACTTACTAGCGTAAATATTGAGTATATTTTGATTCTTTTATGACGAATTTATTATGGGTACAAGCCGAAAGGGTCCTTCTGACAAAAAGGCGTAAAAGCCTAAGCGACACGGTGCACTAGTCCTCAGGACTACCGCTAGCTGAGATCCGGCCCCTGCAGCTAACCCATGGCAAATTTGAAATACTGAATTACAATATATTTCCTTGTTTATTATATGGTTTATTCTGATTTATTATTGCCTAATTGATTTTTCCTAAAGTTCATTATGACCTTTGTGTACCTCTCTATGTACTTCATTGTTTTCATCAATCTTTTATCCTCAAAATCTCTTTTGTTCAACACTTAATCATTTTTTCTATCTTTTCAGCCTGCCTTTAGTTCTGGACCACTGATCCAGAACTCGGGCCGAACTCTGCCCCTAACAGAGTTCGGGCCAAGTTCGGTCCCTAAGTTCCAGCGTCGGGATCTGGCTTTGCCGTTGGATCAATTTAGATCCTATGGCCCATATGTCATCCGACCAAAGACAAACCCCTATTTTATTTCGGGATTCCCTCTCTCTCATTCACCTTTGCCTCCTTCCTCACCTCTCCAAACTCTTTTCTCAAAACCCTAACCCTAGTTTTTGATCTAGAAGGCTCCATTACTTCTCAAAATCAAGGAAAAAGGGTTTCTCATCATTCTCTTCCACTGTTTGTTGTTATTTTCAGGTATATCTCCTTCTTTCTCTCTATTTCAAGTTCTCTAATTTCTTGTAAATGGCTCCACGCTTGCCCAATCGTGGGAAGAGAATCCGAACCGAGGGTGCCTCCTCTTCGAATTCTCCTCCTCCCGTTGAGCAAGTAGGTGAACAACAACCCCTTCATCCGTTGTTCAACCCGCCTAATCCCCAAGACCCTAATACATATGACGAACGATTATTTGTGTCGCTAGACGCGTCTAATGCATGGTTTAGCGACTTTCGTACTCGTCCGGTGTTCGGAGGACATCCGATAAATTTTACAATCTTTGCTCAATTTGAATCTCTGTTTCGTGATCTATGTTTGGATGCTTTAGTTGTCATCTACCGTAGTGCAATCCAAATGTTTTATTGCAATATTACTTTCGATGCAACCCACATCTATTCCCGGGTTGCCGGTATTGACATAGTCTTCAATGATTCTGAGTTGGGGGATTTTCTTGATCTTGTTAATCTTGATGCTTGGGATAAACTTGTGGAAGCACGTCAATTTCAATTTGTTGGCGATACTTCTCTTGAAGGATTCAAGGAGGAATTATGTGCTCCTAACATAAGTCCTCGCAAACTTATGGCCAAGCATCTCAACCCCTACTTCTATGAGCTTCATCGAATGATTTTTAACACCATCTTACCCAAGGCTGGTTCAACTGATGAAGTTACCTACTTTGAGATCTCTGCTTTATATCACCTTCATTATCGTATCCCCTTCAATCTTCCTAGGACAATGTTGGATTGGATGATAAATTGTAGGAAGAAACCAAGAGCCTTGGTTTATCCTTTATATCTTCCTATGGTTTTTCGTGCATTCATCATTCCTATTCATGACTGTCAGTTCTTGCCTGCTCCTGCTTTTCTGTCCAAAGCACGACGTACTCAGGCAGTTGTCGCCTCTCCTGAGGCTTCTGAGCATTCTGATGATGCGGAGTCTAACTCCCCTCCTTTCCGTCAGGATGCACCACCTCCACCTGCTACTCTTGACTCCATCCAGACCATGCTCCAGGATCGTTTCTACTTAGAAGCTGATCGGTGGGCTCAGATGGACTACCGTACTACCCTACAGATGAGTGCACTCTGCAACTCGCTGCATGATATTCGGTACTCCATGTCCCATCATCCTACTATGGCCATTTCCATGCAGTGGGATCCCGATCGTAAGGGTTATCGCATTGATGATCCATGGGTCATGCGTTACCTGGATCCGGGTGCTGCTCTTGTGGATCCCAGACGTTCCAACTCTCCTGGACCTTCTCATGCTCCGTGATGGAGATTGGCTACTACTTGCTGCTGCTGCTGATGATGACATTAGTTGATGCATTTTCATTTCTAGTTAGTTTCAGTTTTATGTACTTGGATGTTTTTAAACTCTGGTTATGTGTTTGACATTTGGTTATGACACTTTATGCCAGTACTTCTTTTGATTATTTCTATACTGTTTCTTCTCGGCTTGGTGTGGTTGTATTACTATAATTATCTTCTGCAGTTTCTCTATTATTCATTCATCTGCAGTCTATATTGCTAACTGCCAAAAGGGGGAGAACTATGTATATTCTGGCTGGATATATATGTCTGGATATATTCTCTTGGTATTGGTATCATATCCAATCTTATGTCTGGATATATTCTCTTGGTATTGGTATCATATCCTATCTTTTGGTATATCTGTGCTTGTTTGTGCTTTTTGGGAGATATTATACAGGTTTCATGCACTATTTTCGGGGGAGCTATTGCTTTTAGCTCAGCACCGTTCACTGATTACGGGGGAGCTATTACATTCTAGCTCGGCATCGAGTATGGGGGAGCTATGTTGCTATAATCAACTGTGTCCAGGTATGAATATTGAATATACATATATTATTTTGTCAATTATCAATATGGGGGAGATTGTTGACACAAAGTCACAGTCAACCAAATATTGACTACATTGACTAAATAATATTTGTATTAATTCAATACGACACACGACGACTGCATTTAGTTCAAGACAGGTGACAGCTCAGTCTCCGGCTCTCAGTGTGTTCTGGAGTCTGTATTTTATAATTTCATTGAGTCTAGACTTGTGTACTCTGAGTCATGCTGAGCTCTTGGAACTTAGTCTATAACCTACCCAAAATCCCAAGCTCCACTGAACCAAAAACTGCCCACTGGTCCCCTTAGAACCACTCTGTGCTCTGGAGACAGAGTTCGGGCCGAACTCTGCCTCCACACAGAGTTCGGGCCGAACTCTGTCCCCTAGAAATCAGGAACCCTAATTTTAGGGATAGATGGTTGCTAGTTGTCCAACGGCCAAATTTTTGAATTTTCCTACCCGAATTCTGGCCAACTTTTGCCTATAAAAACACTATAAATAGGGCATGAATTCTCTCATTTCAATCCATCCAATCTTCTCTTCTATTCTCTCTTATAAGCTCAATAAGCCATACCCTTCCCATCTACTAGCCACAAGCCTCCTAAGTCTCGAGTGCTCAGCATCTCTCAGTTAGGATTCTTGTGCAAGAGTCGAAGAAGTCGCTTGGACAATTCCAAGCAAATCGCCACTGCGATCCTCTGTTAGAAGTTGACGTGCTCTTCTGAAGAAAAGGCACGGGTTGTAAACTACTATTTCACAAATAGTGGATTTAATCCTGAGCTAGAGTTCTCAGGCCTGGACTAGTCCTCCACGAGGGAAACCAGGTTAAAATTGCTGTGTTTGCGTATGCTCTTCTGCTCTTCATTTATTTTCCGCACTTTACTCTGATTATTTATTATCGGTGAAAGAGTTATTTTTAATTGGCTATTTTTCTATATAAACTCTATTCACCCCCCTCTAGAGTTGCCAAACTGTTCTTCACGTTGGTGATGGGACAGAGGTGGCTGAGAGGCTGGGGCTACGGTGGTAATGGGTGATGATGATAATGAGGATTGATGGCAGTGGCGACGATGCCAGCGGGGTGAGGGTGTCGGGTCTGCTGCGGCAAGAGATAGTGGTGTTCGGCCTGTCGGACACGAAAACTATGATGTATGTGTAAAGGAAAAAACTTTAGTGGACGGGACGGGCACAGACACGGTGCACAGGGGAGTTGTGAAAATTCTATGGAGGAGTACCTCTCCTATATATAGGAGGTGGGAATTCCCAGTTGGATAAGGCTTGGGTTTGTTTAAACCCCATTTAAATAATTCAAAAATAAAATCTAAATTAAATTCTAATTTAAACATAGATAATCTAAACTCAAATATAAATTCTACCTTTAAACTTTTTAAATTAAAATCATAAAATCAAATCAAGGTTTAAAATGGCCACAATAATTTTTAAATATATTTTCCAAAAATACCAATAATAATAATTTCATAAATAATAAGTATTTTTAAATATCTTTTTGATTAATAAAATATTAATATTAATTAATTTCAAAAATAGACTTATATATATGAAATCTAAATTTATGCACCTCATATGCACTGAAACATAGTTTTCTAAAATAAGTTTTGGAAATTTCCAATGCGACGCATTTTACCATTTTAAGTAATCGAAAATATTTATTATTTGAAAAACCAAGCTTCTAAAATAAATGTTTTACAAAAATATGTATCTCGCACATAATCGCACTCGACGAGGCATACAAAAATACGAACTCATACGCGACGTACAATACGACTATGCGACGTACAATACAAGGCAAAAAATTAAAACCAAATTTATAAAAAAAATTAGTAAAAATTTAGAGGGTTTACATTTTACCCAACTTACAAGAATTTCGTCCTCGAAATTAAGAATAAGTAGGGGTGAGGAGGTACGAGGGTAAGGCAACACAATAATTGGGTGAGACAATAAAACGACAAATATGCTTTAGAAAAATCGTGATTTTGATAACGACGAAATAACTCACGATTTTGGAATTAAACGAGGGTTGCTAGTTAAGGTAAAAATCATGATAGTACGATGAAGGTAGCTTAAGTGGATATTTTAGGGACTTGGGGGATAGAGCTCTTCGAAGAAGGTTGCATGGTAAGTGTCTAGGTTGAGGGCACAAATGAAAGGAGGGTAGGAATCATTCAAGTGATTAGGGGTCACGATAGAAGATGTAGGGTTGTCTAGGTTTAGAGTTGAATCACCGTCAAATTCCAAAAAGGTCATGAAAGTTGAATCTAAGGTCGAGGAAAAAGGCAAGTAGCTCAAGACGGAAATAGTCATATTGGTTGGTCAGTAGTTAACTGTCCCCAAGTACATACAAATATCATGGGCATAGGAGAATGGTTTGGTCTATCTATCAATCACAAGCTTTGTCTAGAATAGTTAAAAGACGAAAGCCAACAAGAGTCTAAAGGAGATGTTTTCGTATGCCAATATGTGATTCAAAGGCGGTTGTATAATTCCAAGAGAATTGCCAAGGTAATCGCGGAGGAGACTCTAGGGGCAAGTTTACTATGTCTCCATCTACGTAGAATGATATACGAAAGGCGAACCAAAGTGCAATAAGTTGATCAAACCATCATGCACTGGTTCTGATTAGAAAGTATGTTAGTGGGAGCGACCCAATAAGATACGTCATGATCAAGCTTGATAAGAAAATAAGCTTGCAAAATTTATGCTAAGTTAGCATTAAAAATAGTCAAGGTATAAGTAAGAAACCATGATAAAGGAGAATTAAATAGTCCAAGATCCTTTAAAAAATCAAGTCTGGCCCAAAGGTTGGGCCTATATAGCCGACTTGGTTGACTAGATAAGTTAGGGTCTACTGAATTCTATGGTCCAAGTGAACCTATCAATGTGGTCCACAAATGTTGGTTAGGTCGTGAGGTATTCTACCCAACTTACAAGAATTAAACTAATGGTGTGATAGGTCCAGCAATCATGATAAAATGTAAGGTTAAGCATGTAAGGACTTAAGTAGAACAAAATCATATATCGGGTCGAAAGAATTGAGTCGAGGTCGAGTCTCATCTATAGTTAGAAAGTATATTGGTTTCATGGTAAAGGTTATAGTTTAGTCTCTTATGACCCAAAGTCATATCATGAAAATAGAATACAAGGAGAAGTGTTTTAATGGCACGTGATACACCTACATGAAGGTGGATTCGTCTAGGTCTTGCATATGGGATTTGTTGGATGGAAAAGTCTAGTGTTGTGCTCCAAATATCCAAGTCACGATAGAGGACACACAAAAGAATTTAAATAGAAAGTGAGAGTTCATGAGATAATGATTAACGCACAAAATAAATGACCAAGTTAAAGCATAAAATAAAGATAATTTGGATTCTAGTAGATCAAGGTAAAATAAGTTAGAAATACAATTTCTAGAGATATGATAGCCACTTAGATGGAGTATGATTAAGGAACAATCTAATCATTTCTCAAATTTCAAATAATTAGATGGTCATGACAAAAGATCTAGAATTGAGGAAAGGTCGAGTAAGTCAAAAGATATGTTCATCGGTTTGGTCGATGACTAACTATACTTGTGTATATGCAATATCATAATCACAGGTGGCGTGGTAATCTAATGTAGAATACTTCTATCTCACTAGGATGACCTTTCTTGCTTCTTGGTCCTCTACCAATATGATCTAATCTAAATTTTAAGTTCCTCGAAGTTTCTCAATAAAATTTTCAAGATACTCCGCCACAATTACCAATTATCTTAGACTGTCAAGTTTAATTTAAATCTCTAAACAATCTCGAAATAGTCCTTGTATATCGCAAAATGAACATACTCTTTTTTTTACCAAAATTTAAATATCCATAATCAAGGCTTTAAAATCGAAATTTAAATAACTCTATAAATCATAGATCTTAGGACAAAATTTGTAATTTGAATTTTTCCTTCAAAGTCGATATATTCCAAACATTTTTAAAAAAAAATTTCCATCATCTCTTCAAAATTAAACAAACTTATAAATCGTACGCGCAATTTTAAAACCTTAAGTTCTCTCCCTTCTAAACTTTCGTCTCTCTAGTCATCTACAAAATCATAATTTAAACTCTTTAAATAATTTCGAGATATCCACACTTAAAGTTAACCGTAAATCAAGTGTCACAATATAAAAACTCAAGATATTTCTCAAATTGGTTTCATATCCCTAATAAATCATAACTATTTCACAATTTCAAAATTCATAAAAATTTTTGTTTTTTCGATCTAGTTATCCTCTTGTGTATACCACCTTGTAAACTTAAAATAAAATTTAAACTATCCTTTGATGGCGGTAATATGCTACTACCCAACTTGGGATAACTAATCCTTAAAAGTCATACTTTTAGGAAAAAATGTCTTTATAACTTAAATAAAACCTCAATGTATACTAATTGTCACTGTAATCTTCCTAGCCATGTGTTTGACCTATGAGCATGTACTAGTGTAGTCATCTTACTAAGCACAAACTAAGAATTTACGGTAGAAGGTGTCAAGCAAGATGCAAATCAAGGAGGTCGAACGAGTGTTCGAAATTTGAAGTCAAAAAGGATGTCAAGTAGGTGGATGAGATTCTAGACTCTAATCCTATATTGTAGGCCCGTTCGGTACAGTCATGTAACCGAAACGACAAACTAGACCTGCATGGGCCACCACAAAAACATGTAACGCCACAGTCCCAAAATATGTAGGACTAAGTACGTAGACATGCCAGCTGTAGATATACGAAAAATACTCCAATGTATGGAATCCTCGTATAAATACATAAGCTGTAAAATGTAGAGAACCAAGACATGCTAAATTTCATCCACAAATATATAATAAAATAAAGATAGAATCAACTTGAACAGTTATGGTACAATCGTTGTACGGAGACAAAGTTCACTACCAACTAACTCAATGATATAAATGTACAAGAAAGCGAACGACAAATTGATAAAACAAACCAAGAGCAATCATCTTCGAGAAATGGGGAAGATCACGACCTTGGCTAGAACACCTGCAGAAAATATGAACACACACCTGGGAAAAATCCAGGTCCTCAGAGGGACGTAACAAGACACACAATATCATGCCATAAACTGAATAGTAAGAGCTCAATAGAAAATATACATGCGTAAAGGTTCCTGACCATTCTATGTGATATACACTTTGAGAAGACAACATTCTACTTAGGAGCTTAGGTGTTCAGCATAGATGGAGAGAGAGTGGTAGTAGGTAGCACTCATAAGAGACACTATCGACCATGGGCAGAAAGTAGCTCTCATACGAGTACTATCGGCCCCGGGACAGTAAGTAGCGCTCATACGAGACACTATCGGCCCAAATCTATGTGTGTACTGAACATGTAGTCCCTACGCTAATAACTGTCTCCCCCTCCCCATGATACTATACGTGTGTCGACCCCACGACACTATTTAATCTTTAATAACTGTCAAGTCTTTTACATAATCTATTAGCAGTTATATCCTAACGCACGGCCTGTACGCACCAATGATCAGTCAGTACGAAAGTCCGCATCTATATGTGACTCACAACTCACACACAATCCGTGGCACATCGTGACAGTTTATGAGATGCACTAAACATACGATGGTCCCTTAACTCTAAGCCAATTGCATACAGTATAATAATTTGCATCTATATATAGTTTTGAAAGAACAATATTTTATTTGCTAAAAACAAAAAAAGCATGCATGATATTGAGTAAGAATTTAAACAGTAAAAGCAAGGTGTCTTGCCTGGTGTTGTGCCTGATGTGTCGCCTGGTGTGACGCCGGGTGTGCTGCGATAATCAATGTGGCACAAATATGACTTTGATGTTACAACTACGCAAGACGGCCTCCGATGATAGTACGAACCGTGCCATTGAGTCCGGGACAGTCCAATTGGCGATGGAGAGCCGCGGCGGCGTGCGACCGAAGTTAGGGCTCGCGGGGCGGAGATCGGAATAGGCAGCGGCGGAGACGGCCGGGCAAGGTTCGCCACGGAGAGGAGTCGCCGGCGGCAATGGGGTTCTGATCGATAGGGTCGGTGGCGCGGGCTGGACGTCGGATCGTCTACGGAGGGTGGACGCTGGCGGCGAAGCGGCGCGCGGCCTCTGTCGACGAAGGGGAGCTGCTCGTGGTCCCGGGGGACGTACTGGTCGGAACTCCCCAGCGGGCGGAGCTCCGGCCATGGGATGGTGAGGCGGCGCACGGGGTTTTCGGCGCGGAGATCGGGCGTTCGGATCTGGACAACGGCAAAGGGCGCGCTCTGGTTGTCGTCGGGCTCGAGGTTAGGATTTCCTCCCTTCTTCTCCTAGTTGATGGTGGTTGTTATTCTTGGTGGTGGTAATGGCGGTGGTGGGTGAGTTTTGGCCGGGGTGGAGTTTGATGGTTGTGGTGATGGTGAAGGTGGTTTGGTCGGAGGTGAAGGGGTGGTTGCTGCGGAGCCTACGATGGCGGCGGCGGTGATCTATGGGGCAGGTGTTGGTGACGACGGGGATGGTCGTGGTAGCAACTGTCGGGAGTGGGGCCTCGATTGGTGGTGGCGTGGTGGTTGCTGTTGGAGATGGGTGTGGGAGAGGCTGTTTATCCGTTGGTGATGGGACAGAGGTGGCCGAGAGGCTGGGGCTACGGTGGTAATGGGTGATGATGATGATAATGATTGATGGCAGTGGGGACGATGTCGGCGGGGTGAGGGTGTCGGGTCTGGTGCGATAAGAGATAGTGGTGTCCGGCCTGTCGGACACGAAAACTATGATGTATGTGTAAAGGGAAAATCTTTAGTGGACGGGAGGGGCACAGACACGGTGCACAGGAAAGTTGTAAAAATTCTATGGAGGAGTACCTCTCCTATATATAGGAGGTGGGAATTCCCAGTTGGATAAGGCTTGGGTTTGTTTAAACCCCATTTAAATAATTCAAAAATCAAATCTAAATTAAATTCTAATTTAAACGTAGATAATCTAAACTCAAATATAAATTCTACCTTTAAACTTTTTAAATTAAAACCATAAAATCAAATCAAGGTTTAAAATGGCCACAATAATTTTTAAATATATTTTCCAAAAGTACCAATAATAATAATTTCGAAAATAATAAGTATTTTTAAATATCTTTTTGATTAATAAAATATTAATATTAATTAATTTTGAAGATAGACTTATATATATGAAATCTAAATTTATGCACCTCATATGCACTGAAACATAGTTTTCTAAAATAAGTTTTGAAATTTTCCAATGCGACGTATTTTACCATTATAAGTAATCGAAAATATTTATTATTTGAAAAACCAAGCTTCTAAAATAAATGTTCTACAAAAATATGTATCTCGCACATATTCGTACTCGACGAGGCATACAAAAATACGAACTCGTACGCGACATACAATACGACTATGCGACGTACAATACAAGGCAAAAAATTAAAACCAAATTTATAAAAAAAATTAGTAAAAATTTAGGGGGTTTACATTCTACCAAACTTACAAGAATTTTGTCCTCGAAATTAAGAATAAGTAGGGGTGAGGAGGTACGAGGGTAAGGCAACACAATAATTGGACGAGGCAATGAAACGACAAATATGTTTTAGAAAATCGTGATTTTGATAACGACGAAATAACTCACGATTTTGGAATTGAACGAGGGTTGCTAGTTAAGGTAAAAATCATGATAGTACGATGAAGGTAGCTTAAGTGGATATTTTGGGGACTTGAGGGATAGGGCTCTTCGAAGAAGGTTGCATAGTAAGTGTCTAGGTTGAGGGCACAAATGAAAGGAGGGTAGGAATCATTCAAGTGATTAGGGGTCACGATAGAAGATATAGGGTTTTCTAGGTTTAGAGTTGAATCACCGTCAAATTCCAAAAAGGTCATAAAAGTTGAATCTAAGATCGAGGAAAAAGACAAGTAGCTCAAGACGGGAATAGTCATATTGGTTGGTCAGTGGTTAACTATCCCCAAGTATATACAAATATCATGGGCATAGGAGAATGGTTTGGTCTATCTATCAATCACAAGCTTTGTCTAGAATAGTTAAAAGACGAAAGCCAACAAGAGTCCAAAGGAGATGTTTTCATATGCCAATATGTGATTCAAAGGTGGTTATATAATTCTAAGAGAATTGCCAAGGTAATCGCGGAGGAGACTCTAAGGGCAAGTTTACTATGTCTCCATCTACGTAGAATGATATACGAAAGGCAAACCAAAGTGCAATAAGTTGATCAAACCATCATGTACTGGTTCTGATTAGACAGTATATTAGTGGGAGCGACCCAATAAGCTACCTCATGATCAAGCTTGATAAGAAAATAAGCTTGCAAAATTTATGCTAAGTTAGCATTAAAAATAGTCAAGGTATAAGTAAGGAACCATAATAAAGGAGAATTAAATAGTCCAAGATCCTTTAAAAAATCAAGTCTTGCCCAAAGGTTGGGCCTATACAGCCGGCTTGGTTGACTAGATAAGTTAGGGTCTACTGAATTCTATGGTCCAAGTGAACCTATCAATGTGGTCCACAAATGTTGGTTTGGTCATGAGGTATTCTACCCAACTTACAAGAATTAAACTAATGGTGTGATAGGTCCAGCAATCATGATAAAATGTAAGGTTAAGCATGTAAGGACTTAAGTAGAACAAAATCATATATCGGGTCGAAAGAATTGAGTCGAGGTCGAGTCTCATCTATAGTTAGAAAGTATATTGGTTTCATGGTAAAGGTTATAGTTTAGTCTCTTATGACCCAAAGTCATATCATGAAAATAGAATACAAGGAGAAGTGTTTTAGTGGCACGTGATACACCTACATGAAGGTGGGTTCGTCTAGGTCTTGTATATAGGATTTGTTGGATGGAAAAGTCTAGTGTTGTGCTCCAAATATCCAAGTCACGATAGAGAACGCACAAAAGAATTTAAATAGAAAGTGGGAGTTCATGAGATAATGATTAACGCACAAAATAAATGACCAAGTTAAAGCATGAAATAAACATAATTTGGATTCTAGTAGATCAAGGTAAAATAAGTTAGGAATATAATTTCTAGAGATATGATAGCCACTTAGATGGAGTATGATTAAGGAACAATCTAATCATTTCTCAAGTTTCAAATAATTAGATGGTCATGACAAAAGATCTAGAATTGAGGAAAGGTCGAGTAATTCAAAAGATATGTTCATCGGTTTGGTCGATGACTAACTATACTTGTGTATATGCAATATCATAATCATAGGTGGCGTGGCAATCTAATGTAGAATACTTCTATCTCACTAGGGTGACCTTTCTTGCTTCTTGGTCCTCTACCAATATGATCTAATCTAAATTTCAAGTTCATCGAAGTTTCTCAATAAAATTTTCAAGATACTCTGCCACAATTACCAATTATCTTAGACTGTCAAGTTTAATTTAAATCTCTAATCAATCTCGAAATAGTCCTTGTATATCGCAAAATGAACATACTCTCTTTTTTTTACCAAAATTTAAATATCCATAATCAAGGCTTTAAACTCAAAATTTAAATAACTCTATAAATAATAGATCTTAGGACAAAATTTGTAATTTGAATTTTTCCTTCAAAGTCGATATCTTCCAAACATTTTTAAATTTTTTTTTCCATCATCTCTTCAAAATTAAATAAACTTATAAATCGTACGCACAATTTTAAAACCTCAAGTTCTCTCCCTTCTAAACTTTCGTCTCTCTAGTCATCTATAAAATCATAAATTAAACTCTTTAAATAATTTCGTGATATCCACACTTAAAGTTAACCGTAAATTAAGTGTCACAATATAAAAACTCAAGATATTTTTCAAATTGGTTTCATATCCCTAATAAATTATAACTATTTCACAATTTCAAAATTCATAAAAATTTTGTTTTCTCGATCTAGCTATCCTCTTGTGTATACCACCTTGTAAACTTAAAATAAAATTTAAACTATCCTTTGATGGCGGTAATATGCTACTACCCAACTTGGGATAACTAATCCTTAAAAGTCATACTTTTAGGAAAAATGTCTTTATAACTCAAATAAGACCTCAACGTATACTAATTGTCACTGTAATCGTCCTAGCCATGTGTTTGACCTATGAGCATGTACTAGTGTAGTCATCTTACTAAGTACAAACTAAGAATTTACAGTAGAAGGTGTCAAGCAAGATGTAAATCAAGGAGGTCGAACGAGAGTTCGGAATTTGAAGTCAAAAAGGATGTCAAGTAGGTGGATGAGATTCTAGACTATAATCCTATATTGCAGGCCCGTTCGGTACAGTCATGTAACCGAAACGGCAAACTAGACCTGCATGGGCCACCACAAAAACATGTAACGCCCCAGTCCCAAAATACGTAGGACTAAGTACGTAGACATGCCAGCTGTAGATATACGAAAAATACTCCAATGTATTGAATCCTCGTATAAATACATAAGCTGTAAAATATAGAGAACCAATACATGCTAAATCTCATCCACAAATATATAATAAAATAAAGATAGAATCAACTTGAACAGTTATGGTACAATCGTTGGACGGAGACAAAGTCCACTACCAACTAACTCAATGATATAAATGTACAAGAAAGCGAACGACAAATTGATAAAACGAACCAAGAGCAATCATCTTCGAGAAATGGGTAAGATCACGGCCTTGGCTAGAACACCTGCAGAAAATATGAACACACACCTGGGAAAAAACCAGGTCCTCAGAGGGACGTAACAAGACACATAATATCATACCATAAACTGAATAGTAAGAGCTCAATATAAAATATACATGCGTAAAGGTTCCTAACCATTCTATGTGATATACACTTTAAGAAGACAACGTTCTACGCAGGAGCTTAGGTGTTCAGCATAGATGGAGAGAGAGTGGTAGTAGGTAGCGCTCATAAGAGACACTATCGACCATGGGCAGAAAGTAGCTCTCATACGAGAACTATCGGCCCCGGGACAATAAGTAGCGCTCATACGAGACACTATCGGCCCAAATCTATGTGTGTACTGAACATGTAGCTCCTACGCTAATAACTGTCTCCCTCCTCCCCATGATACTATACATGTGTTGACTCCACGACACTGTTTAATCCTTAATAACTGCCAAGTCTTCTACATAATCTATTAGCAGTTATATCCTAACGCACAGCCTGTACGCACCAATGATCAGTCAGCACGCAAGTCCGCATCTATATGCGACTCACAACTCACACACAATCCGTGGCATATCGTGACAATTTATGAGATGCACTAAATATACTGTGGTCCCTTAACTCTAAGCCAATTGCATACAGTATAATAATTTGCATCTATATATAGTTTTGAAAGAACAACATTTTATTTGCTAAAAACAAGAAAAAGCATGCATGATATTGAGCAAGAATTTAAACAGTAAAGACAAGGTGTCTTGCCTGGTGTTATGCCTGATGTGTCGCCTGGTGTGACGTCGGATGTGCTACGATAATCAATGTGGCACAAATATGACTTTGATGTTACAACTATACAAGACGGCCTCTGATGATAGTACGAACCGTGCCATTGAGTCTGGGGCAGTCCAATTGGCGATGGAGAGCGGCGGCGGCGTGCGACCGGAGTTAGGGCTCGCACGGCGGAGATCGGAATAGGCAGCGGTGGAGGCGGCCGGGCAAGGTCCACCGCGGAGAGGAATCGTCGGCGGAGATGGGGTTCTAATCGATGGGGTCGGAGGCACGGGCTGGACGCCGGATCGCCACGGAGGGTGGACGCTGGCGGCGAAGCAGCGCGCGGCCTCTGTCGGCGGAGGGGAGCTGCTCCTGGTCCCGGGGGACGCACTGGTCGGAACTCCCCAGCGGGCGGAGCTCCGGCCATGGGATGGTGAGACGGCGCACGGGGGTTTCGGTGCGGAGATCGGGCGTTCGGATCTGGGCAACCGCGAAGGGCGCGCTCTGGTTGTAGTCGGGCTCGAGGTTAGCATTTTCTTCCTTCTTCTCCTAGTTGATGGTGGTTGTTATTCTTAGTGGTGGTAATGGTGGTGGTGGGTGAGTTTTGGCCGGGTAGAGTTTGTAGGCTGTGGTGATGGTGAAGGTGGTTTGGTCGGAGGTGAAGGGGTGGTTGCTGCGGAGCCTACGATGGCGGCGGCGGTGATCTATGGGGGAGGTGTTGGTGACGACGAGGATGGTCATGGTAGCAACTGTCGGGAGTGGGGCCTCGGTTGGTGGTGGCGTGGTGGTTGCTGTTGGAGATGGGTGTGGGAGAGGCTGTTTGTCCGTTGGTGACGGGACAGAGGTGGCCGAGAGGCTGGGGCTACGGTGGTAATGGGTGATGATGATGATGAGGATTGATGGCAGTGGGGACGATGCCGGCGGGATGAGGGTGTCGGGTCTGGTACGACAAGAGATAGTGGTGTCCGGCCTGTCGGACACGAAAACTATGATATATGTGTAAAGGGAAAAACTTTAGTGGACGGGACGAGCACAGACACGGTGCACAGGGGAGTTGTGAAAATTCTATGGAGGAGTACCTCTCCTATATATAGGAGGTGGGAATTCTCAGTTGGATAAGGCTTGGGTTTGTTTAAACCCCATTTAAATAATTCAAAAATCAAATCTAAATTAAATTCTAATTTAAACATAGATAATCTAAACTCAAATATAAATTCTACCTTTAAACTTTTTAAATTAAAACCATAAAATCAAATCAAGGTTTAAAATGGCCACAATAATTTTTAAATATATTTTCCAAAAATACCAATAATAATAATTTCAAAAATAATAAGTATTTTTAAAGATCTTTTTGATTAATAAAATATTAATATTAATTAATTTTGAAAATAGACTTATATATATAAAATCTAAATTTATGCACCTCATATGCACTGAAACATAGTTTTCTAAAATAAGTTTTGGAAATTTCCAATGCGACGCATTTTACCATTTTAAGTAATCGAAAATATTCATTATTTGAAAAACCAAGCTTCTAAAATAAATGTTTTACAAAAATATGTATCTCGTACATATTCGCACTCGACGAGGCATACAAAAATACGAACTCGTACGCGACGTACAATACGACTATGCGACGTACAATACAAAGTAAAAAATTAAAACCAAATTTATAAAAAAAAATTAGTAAAAATTTAGGGGGTTTACAGAGAGGGTTGTAATTCAATTCACCTCCGAAATGGCACCCATATCCTAGCCTCTCTCCTTAATGAGCAGCCGGCGAGGCTTAACCGCAGCCCGTTTCATGGAGTAGGTTCTGCCACCACCAGTAGACTAAGGCCTGCTTCGCTTTCGAGAAGAGCTCGGCTCAATAAGCGGTTGATCCACCACCACCTCATCTGTAGAAGGGAGAGTGTTATCAGGAGCGTGTCCATCATCCTCTTCGTCCGCGTTGCTGGACTCTGAGTCTGGCACATCGACCATGTTCTTCCTCCTCTTCCTCGCCTTAGACCCCTTGGGTTTTTCCTCCAAGCCGGTACCAACAATGAAGCTGGTACTCAGGTCAAAGCCAACAGGAGGCTTGTTCGCCATGACGTGGTAGAGAGCCGCCAAATACAAGATCTCTTCTGAATCCCCAGTATCAGGAACTGAGAAGCTAGTACGGGTATGAACCGTATGATAATAATGCCAGGCCCTGATGCCATCAAGGACGCTGCCATCAAAACCCATGCAAGAGCTGGGACTGTCCAGGAAAAGCTGGCTATACCCAAACTGTCGGACGAACCTACTGGACAAGTAAGGCTCCAAGTAGACAGCGTTGCGGTTGCGGTACACCAGGTGGAAAGGGTGAATGTTCTGCAACCAAAGGAGCATTTTGCCATCTAAGAAGTGGGGAGGCCCAATACCATCCAGATGTACAGCCTTTATTTTTTCAGTAGTAAATCGAGGAACAGATACGAAAAAATTGTATCTGTCCACTCTCGACAGCGCCATCCTACAAGCGTGCATAATCTCGCAATCCCAAGGCATGCGGCGATATTGGAAGATGAAGGCGTCATCTGCAGTTACGCCATCTTCGGGGCCAGGCCTCATTAAAGATCGGCAATGCATCAGCAACCACCCCATCATATAGTGGTATGGCAGTTCAACACGTTCAAAGTCCTTTATCGTGTCACGAGCAATGACCTTAGACATAAAAGTGTGAAGGCTATGGTGTATACTGCACATCATGGCCGGGAGTAGAGCTAGCCTGACTCCGAAGACCAACTTTACAGCAGGGAGGATGAAATTACGGCTGAGTCTCTCAATGGAACCAGCCCCTCCTGAGACCACGCAATTTTGTAGCCATACCATCAGGAATCCCGCCAGGCGAGCCTTCTCAGACATCGGCTGGGTATCCTGGTAAAAATAGCTAAAGGAGTCAGTTTTACTCCCAAATCTGTCTCTTGTGGCCCTCGACCTCTTGGCCGTCGACACTTGGCTCTGTATTTCCTCGTGGGTTCGAGGACTGCGGGGAGAAACCCGGCCTGAGGTACCTGGCGTAAAAAGGTAGGTGAGCCAGGACGAAGTATGGGAAAGGTTCCCTTCCGAGCTGCCGTCCTTCTTGATGGATATCTGGTGGCATGTACTGTGATGACACAGTAGTTCCTGGTAGACAGCTACGAAGCCCAGGAACCGTCGCTCCAGATCCTCGAACTCTTCGTTCGTCGGAATATACAATTCAAAAACTTTGTCTCTCCAAGGTAGCTTGGAGACTGCATGCATCTCGTGCAGAGCAAGCCCCATCTCCTCCACGGATGTGAAGAAGGTCCCCGTGCGGCGGTTATACATCTCCAGCAGGGCCATGAACAAATTCTTGGTTATGGGCAAGCCATGACTGGTACCCCGAATTATATGGTAGAGTCCAATCTCACGCAGGAGAGTCTCATATTCTCGCGTGATCCACATGGACAGGTTGGTCCACGAAGGGATGGGGTGTACCCAACTCGGTAGCGACAACCGGCCAATCGGATAGGATCCCTTCCGAGCAAGCTGGTTCAAGAAAGTATCAGCTTCAGTGAACGTGAAATTGGGACCCTACACATTCAAGAAACTGCCCGGGGCCAACCCCATCACGTAACGGCTGACTGGTACCCTGCCTGCGTATACTGACCACATGCTATTGTTGTAGTAAATTTTACCCACAATCATCCCGCTCCGGTTCGGAGTTAAGGAATCCTCCATCTTCCTGGTCATGGACAATATGTTGAACCATGACAGTGGGAAGCAACGCTCCATCAGAGGAATATGGATCACCATCCCGTCAGAAGTAAAATCCCAGCTCTCAGATACATCCAGAACTTGGGAGTTCTTCACAGTCAGGACATCCCCAAAGAGGAACGCAGGCTTCAAGTGTTTGCCCCCCAGCAGCCCTGAGTTCATCATCCCCGAAATAAAGAAGAGGGACTGCTTTTTAATGTCATCCAGCCTCTCCAAAGGTTCGTCTTTTGGAAACTGGTTCACCACATACTCGACTATGTGGTTATGTCTATAGCCCACAGCAGATTGGGCGCGATCCACCAGAGGTTCTTCCGCAGCATTGACTGGCAAATTCACTGAAAGAAGGACAAAGGAAACAAAGTCAGGAAATAACCAGAAAATATTTAAAAAGAGTTCATGTGGCTCTGTTTAGACGGGTCCTTATGCGGCTCAGTTTTAACAGAGTTTATACGGCTCTGTTTGGACGGGTCCTTATGCGGCTTAGTCTTAACGGAGTTCATGCGGCTCTGTTTTGATAGGTCCTTATGCGGCTCGGTTCTAACGGAGTTCATGCGGCTCTACTTTGATGGGTTCATATACGGTTCTGTTCAAGGGATTTCATGCGGTCCAGTTCATCAGGAGTTCATGCGGCTTTATTTAGCAGGGTCTCACACGGCCGAGTTCAGATGAGCTTATACGGGCCAGGTTTTAAAGGGGACTTCATGCGGCTCAGTTCTAAAAGAGCTCATGCGGTTCTGTTCAATCAGGCTTATGCGGCCCAGTTCATATAAGCTTATGCGGCTCTAATCTTTTGGTGCTTATGCGGCCCAGTTCATCAGGATCTCATGCGGTTCTGTTCAGTGGGACTTCATGCAGTTCAGTTTTAAAGGTGCTCATACGGCCCGGTTCATCAGGAGCTCATGCGGTTCTATGGGACTTCATGCGGTTCAGTTTTAAAGGTGCTTATGCGGCTCAGTCATTTTCTCATACGGCTTAAACATGGGGCATACCCCATGCGGCTCGGACATGAGAAGTTCATGCGGCCGATACAACATATGCGGCTTCATCGTACTGAACTCGGGCAGTTCAATGAAGACGAAGGACGCATTAAATGCCAAGAAGAAAAGGCTTGTGCATAAAACATGCAACAGAGCCATTTTTGTTAGGGTTTGAAGCATACGGTCTTCCACGTAATCCTTACCATCGATGGCGGGATGGACATCAGGATGAACTGTGGACGCCTCAGTCGATGAAGAAGCCGCTCTCTTACCCTTCGTCGCAGCGCTAGAGGAAGCTTTGGGGGCCATTGTTGATCGGTGATCGAGAGAGAAGACGACGGCAACTAGGGCAAAAAAAGTTGAAGAGAGAAGAAAGTAAAGAGTCTCTCTCTCCCAAAGAACCCATATTTATAGGCTGGTGGGGCGGCGTGCGGATCGAGGGACGCTTCGCATGACATGCCGCCTAGATAACAAAGCCGACTCTTGGATTTCTAACCCTTGCATGCGAAAAGATTAATCCTAATCATTAAGGCAAATCTAAATATTTAAAACTGACTCTTGGGATCCTATCCCAAAAGACGGCTTTAAATCAAAGCGAATCACAGGCAAATAAATGAGAGGCCTACGTGGCACAGAGTAGTCTATGCGGCCAGAACGTCCATGCGGCCAGAACATTCTATGCGGCCAGAGGAGTCTATGCGGCACGGAGATCTCATGCGGACATAGCCATGCTTCTTATTCAAAGTATTTTAATATTTGCAAATTGAAAATTTTGAAGGGGGTCTTGTAGAAGTATGGAAAAGAACAAGTAAAATCCATGCGGCTCAAAGCAGTGGGAGTCTCATGCGACTCAGAAAATCACTTAGAGCTTCACCCGGCTCACAAATCCTTTAGAGCTTCATGCGGCTCATAAGTCCCTTAGAGCTTCATACGGCTCAGAAGTCCCCGAGAGCTCTATGCGGCTCGAAAAAGCCATATGGCAGTGGGTAGTTCAAAAGCAGACATCCACAGCTGGCCATTATTACTATATGCAGCTGGCTCATTTAATGCTCTGACGCATGTTTGCAAAAAATAAAAGTCTTTATTTCATAAACTTTGTAAGAAGATTACAATTGAATTCTGGGAAAGTACAACTATAGAAATCCGATCTGAAGACGATCGCTTTATCCCTTGGACGATGTGAACTTTAAAGACGATAGCCTCTGAAGAATGCAGCAGCACTTAGACAAAAACTCCTGATCTCTGATGATAATATGATCTGATCTCTTTAATGAAGGACTTGAAACTCTGTTTATAGAGTTCTAGAAATAACCATTTTGTAGTTATTCTGGATTGCGCATGATGAACTGCGCTGTCGGCAGACTGCACAGACTGTAAACTGCGCTGGCCTATTAGACAGTTGCTCGATCGTGGGCTAACTGTATTTAGACGCGTGGCATTGTTTGATTGAAATGCGCTTGGTCGTGTACAGGCGGTTGCCACGTGGCGAGCAATTGATGGCATATAAGCCACGTAATAAATGTCAGTTATTTGATGAATCGCGCTAACCGACTAGCGCTAGCTTCAGACTGCGCTTTCTTCTAGTCAATGGATAGCGCTAGGATTCGGACTTGGTCAAACTGCGCTGAGGGTGGACTGGCAAACTGCGCTGAGGTTGTACAGCTATTCTCGAGCGCTGTGCTGCACAAAAAACGAACGAACTCCTCATTTTTTCGGCTGTCAGGCTGTCAGAAGATCTGATCTTTGTCAGGTAATGATGCGTTGCTACGTCAGCGTAGCGCGCTCGAGTGGTAGCGCAGTTCAGCTCGTGCGTTCGATTTGTAGCGCAATCTGTTTCCTGCACAGTCCATTTGAAGGGTGCACAGTTGAGAATTCTCTGCCTATTTGATAGATACAACTTGATTTTTAGGACATACAAGACCCCCTTCAAAGTTTTCAAAATTTGAAAATATTCAAAGTTTTGAAATACTTTGAATTTCAAATTTAAAATCAAGTTGCGCTGTGGCTGCGCGTTTGGAGGAATTGGCTCCGACTTTCTCAGCGCAATCGGAGGTGGCTGTTATACTTCTGAAAAACTATAAATAGTTTCATTTCTCATTCTTTCAACTTTTACTTGCTTTCGAATTCTCAAGAGACAGAAGCTCCACGCCTACTCCGACTTCTTCGTCTTCATCTCGTCGACGACAGCAATGGCACCCAAGTGATCGGCTACCGAGAAGGGAAAGGCCTCCGCCGAACCTTCGACTCATGTTGCGCCACGAGTATCTTGTCATGAGACGGGTCATCCTGCGCTTCATGGTGAATGACGAACCATGATCGAAACCCTTTTTAGGGTTTTTGATGTTTTCAGACCTTCATACCTCTCTCTTTTTAGAGATTGATGGTAGTTGCGCCACCCTGTTTAGGGTTTCTGCTGCATATACAATAGTTTTCATTTTTATGAAAATTATACTCTTACGCAATCGGTTGGAAAGTGCTGGCACAATCCATCGATTTGTGCAAGTCGGTTGTGCTAGCGCAAACTGATGTCTTGCGTAAGTATGTTAGCGCAACCTGACGTCTTGCGCGCGTTGGCTGTGCTAGCGCAATCTGATAACTTACGCATGTTGACTGTGCTGGCGCAATCTGATAACTTGCGCAAGCTGACTGTGCTGGCGCAATCTGATAGCTTGTTTCACAGAGCACAAATTGATGAACTTTTGGAAAAAAATTTATTTTGCATATACTGATCTTTGTTTTCTTTATTGACGCAGTTAACCTCAGGAAAGATCCCAACTATGAGGTTCTTGCAGGATCCCTGTCTGAACCTGAATACAAGGAAGATCTCTCGCATGTGTCATTTCCTCAATACGCCTTACCGTCATCTCGGCAAGCCGTCTTGATTGCGCAAGACAATGAAACTTTGCTATGTCTGATGAACGGGCAACCTCTTCAAACTGCGGACATAGTCACCCATAAGAAACCTCTGTTCTTGTTTAGTGAGGCTCTTGACAAGAATTCTCAGCCGAGACCTCGCATGGAACAGAGAATTTTCCCAAGGGGTGAGAAGACGATACTTCTGCCGGAGATCTCTAGATGCCTTCCTATGTCCCGATATGCTTTTGCAAGCTATCCCAGAAGAAGGGAATGGGACATAACTCTGCTTCAGCAAGCCCGAGCAGAAAATATCTGTGTTAAAAAGGGACCAGACCACAAAGATATGTTCTACAGTTCCTCTGAACGTCATAGCTCCTTACTCAGAAGATTAAAACCCGGTTGCATCCCGCCAGAAGATTCTTCCCTGCTACTTCCAGTGAGAACTCCAATATTCGCAAATAAGTTTGCGAAGGTGGAATGGAGGTATCCGGACCAAGATCTGTGGCTGACAGGTCTCGTGAACCCGGATAATAAAAGGTGGATCTGTGTGGCCAATTGGATATTGGTCCAATTCGAAGCTCGGCTTAAGGAGATTGATCTGTACCAAGCAGTGTACGCTACTATTTACGACTTCCCTCCCAATCCTCATCTATTCCTCACGTTGGCGGAGAGATACAATTATAGGACTGGGACTTTCATGACGCCACGCGGAGAGATTGGATTAGCCTTGCACGAGATGAAGTACACCTCCAATCTGCCAATGGGGAGGATATCCTCTATGAAGAGTTTGTCCCGACCAATGATGAGTTGGACAGACTACGCCAAGAGAATGCTGACATGGTGGCTGTTTTTGAAGAGTTACTATGTCACTACAAGATCTGTTCTTTATACTACAAGAGTGGCACAGCCGGCACCTGCTACTCCACCAAATGGTTGTCGTATCTTTTCCTCAACCATATTATTGAGAAGAAGACCAAAGAGCATGAAAACTGCAATCCCAACTTCTTCAGACCACTTAGCAATAGTGAAGTGATAGAGCTGATGGAGACACATGGTGATATGGATATCAAGATTGAGGATGATCTTCAATATCCTCCTTTTAAGAAAGACGACATCATTGAAAGCTACATGAGGATGGGCTACAGGCCCATGTCGAAGGAAGCCCAGCTGGCAGGTTTTCTCACTTACTGGCTTCGACAATATGTCGTTCCTGGGGCCAGTCCAGTTGACCGCTTCCATCGCGGTGTACTATTTGCTGCTGTCCGTCTGGTTTTCGGCTATCGGATGGATCTACTGTCAGCAATGACATGCAGGGTGAACGCCGGCCTCCGCCTCTTCGTTGATTCGATGATTCGAGAAAAATGCGAGAAAGGAAGTTTTCCTCGACTGGAACTGTCGTACACATATCTGTTTGGATGGCTGCTTTTACACCATCCTTCTTTAATGAATCCTAACATGGGGGCAGTGGGCGGTAGCTTTTAAAGAAGATTTTCTGGATGTAAGTGGATCTACACCACTTTGAGAGACTGCCGACGAACTCTGAATCTCGGCAAGGGATAGAACTTTTATTGTGTTCCCCCTCCAGTTGGTTATGAGCATATGTCAACAAACCTCGTCGCCTATATGAGGATGCAGCCATTGGGCCATACAACTTTCGACTGGCTGAGGACAATTCGGCCATCACACTTGGTGTACCGGTACGAAGATGAATATTATCTCGAGCCTTATCTTCTCAGCCGTTTTGCATGCCAATTCGGTTATGACCAATTTCATGTAGGAAATGCTATAACATGCCTACAGGAAAAAAGTTTTTTAATTGATGGAGCCTGGGCTTAGGCATATTACAATGTCCGTGACACAAGGACGACATTATCGATGCCGACAAAAAGCGATCGTGGCCCTCGCATGCTGTATACTTATTCGATCTTTTACACCTCAGCAAATACTTTTGCTGAGAACTTCAATCTAGCAGACAACTTTGTGACGGCAACTCGATTTAAAAAAGGAGCACATGTTATGGTGCTTCCTGGTAATGATGAAGAGCACGAACCAGCTGATGCGTCTCTAGAAGCTTCGAGGGAAGCCAACTTCCTCGAAGAAGTCTACGAACCGCTGCGTGTCTCTATGAAAGTTGTAAGATCTCCAATCAAGGAGAAGAAGAGGAAGGCAGAAGAAACATCTTCTCCTGTCTTAAAGAAGAAGACCGCCGTGGACTCTTCAGAAAGAGTCACTACTCGCTCGCAGTCTCGGCAACAGGCCGAGTCGGTTCATAGAGAAGAGGCAACAACCCCTACTTCTATCCAAAAAACACACGCAACAGACGTAGAGATTCCGGAAGAACCTCTACGTAGGACAAAATTAGCTTTCAGAAAGAAAGTAACCACTCCCCCAAGATCTGTCCATACATCGGCGCTGATAAGTGCTGTTGCCGGGGTTATGCCTTCATCTACACCTGCTCCTGAGTCCAGGCAGGAAGCTTCCAGTGCAGAGAAAGGAGACCAGGTTGCAGAGACAAGAGAGGAGACCGCAGAGATAAAGGATGGGGCTGCAGAAGCAAGAGAAACAACTGCAACTCCAACCCCAATCAATGAGTCGGGATCATCTGTCGAAGTAGTACAATCTCCTATGCTTGCAACAAAAATTGCCCCTCTTCCAGCTACACCAAGATCACATCGGGCCGAAGAAGATCGACTGATGATCGAGGCCCTGGAAGACTGTGACTTCGGCTTCAATGATGAAATAGATCCAGTCGACGCAAGTGATAGTGAGAAAGCACGAGAAGAGGGTGCAGATGATGAAGAAACATCTGTAGATGATGACAATCTGAATCTGGAAGGGGATGTCGATGCCCATGCATCTCAAGAGAAGAACGCTGTTAATGACGTAGCACCGGAGGAAGCTACTATCACCAATCAAAGAGGTATTGACTGATATTGATAATCTTCTTTTATAGATCATTAAATGACAGACATCTTAACTTTCATTCATGCTGAAATTCAACCTTCTCCAATTCCTCCGGTATGTACTGATATAGTGCAGGCAAAGGCGATAGCCAGCAACAACCGTCATTTATCAGGCGTCTCTGAAGCGGGAAGCAGTCAGGCAGTGATGTCTGAAGCTACTTCTGCGAGGCTGCAACCTATTTCTACAAATGACAATCTTGTCATTAAACCCCAGCATTGGTAAGCTTGCCTTCATTTTGGTCCCTTTTAACAGTTCTCGGTGACAGCAAACTAATGACATTTATTTGATTCCGCAGAAGAACATCTGGGAGGAGCAACTAGCTCCACTGTGGCCCCCCTATCCAAAGAGACTGCAGCCCATATTCAAGATGTCGAACTTCCGCCCTCATAGGCATCTGCCGCTGTAACTTCTATAGGAATAGCTGCTACACCCAATGCAGCAGCTACCAACAGATTTATAGTTGGTTCCTTCACCAAACTCTTCTTCACTTCATTAGGACCTTTAGTAGAAAGGGTAATAGAGAAAGAGAATGTTGGTTTCATCACTGTCCGAAGTCCAACTACTTATCTGATCAGCGCTATCCGAAGTCAGGGTGATGAAGCTCAAGCTGCCTATCTTGAACATATACTGGATGAGCTGGAGGAATCAATTGAGATTTACAAAGATCTTAATCGGGGGGAGGTAGAGCCCCTGGTGAATACTGAGTTTGAAAGGATGACTCGAGAAGCTGAATTCACGAAAGCTGATTTCAAGATTTTCTTGGACACTTTTGCTACAAAATCTTCAGAGTATGATTCCCAGATGAAGATATTAGCGTCTGCTGCTGGGGAGAAAGAAAAGAAGGTTGCTGAACTGAATGCAGAGTTTGCCCGACTTCTAGAAGAGTTGAGAATCGTTCAACTTGCTCTTGAGAAAGAGACTACACAGCATCAAGCTGCAGTTCAGCAACTAGACATTCTAACCCATGAAAAGAATACGTTTGTCAAGTCTCATCAAGATGAAATCGCTCGCCGACTAGTGACCTTACCGACATTTGATGATAAATCTGGAATGGAGGAAGCTAGAAAGCGGGTGCTGGATTCTCGTGAAGAACGACTTCAAACTTTGAAGCAGCAGATAGCTAGTCTGATGACCCCACCGATTGAGTAAAAGAAAATCTTTTGTACTTTCTCCTTTGTGATATACATTTTTGTAATGCCTTTTATTTTGATCATTGAAAAGACATTATTTTTTGTGGCTCTATTATTTATTGCATATCCCATTACGGATATAAATAATAGCGATAGAAAATATATTCAGAGGTTCAGGACATGATATATTTCTTGATTTAGAAAATAATTATATTCATGATATCTGCTCAGGTGGACATGGCAGAATATAATTTGTTGAATATTATTATTTTGGTAGACAACTTAATCAGAGGTAATAAATACGTGACAAGTTGCTGATATGGATAAACGGATGAATCGTCAAAATGTGTGAACGAAATGAATCGTCAGAATGAACGGATGAACCGTCAGATGAATGGAATGAACGGGTGAACCGTCGAATGAATGAAATGAACGGGCGAACCGTCGGATGAATGAAATGAACGGATGAACCGTCGGATGAATGTGATGAACGTTTGTGAAAAGATACGTCGCTTCGATTCGCGTAATCAACTGTTTCAAGAATCTCTGTCTATAAATAAAATGGAAATTTAGATAGAATTATCAATTTCACTTCTTAATACAAAATTTCGTCTGAAGATATACCCAAGAGAACTGAGATTGTCTCAAAAGTTGAAGAAGGCATTGAGGAACGTCCAGCCGAACCGACCCAGCCAAAGCAGATGGAGGCGGATGAAGGTTCGTCTGCACCCAAGCCGCCGTGGGATATCTTGGACTTCCTAGTCGAACCAGGGAAGACTGAAGAAGAAGTGGCCATGAGGATGGCCGCTTGCGCATTCCTGGTGAAATCGAGCAAGGATATCCTCGGCTCTTTTGCCGACTATGTTTTTGAAAAGGACGGTAGTGGTCCTCGTCCTGTCTTTAAGAAGGATGATAGTGATTCTCGTCCTTTATATCATGTAACATCGTTTATGATGCAATAAAATCAAACTTTATTTATGAACTGTCTGATCATATTTACAAGAAATCTTTTTTGCATTCATACATAATATTTTTTAAGGAACTTGCCATTGATGGGCATCATTGTAACTTGACCATCTAGCTCTGTGAGTTGATAAGCTCCATTTGAGAAGACTTTACTCACGATATAAGGCCCTTCCTATTTTGCATCGAACTTGCCTTTGCTCATGTGAGTCATAGTCATGGGACGTCTGACTGTAAGAACGAGTTTTCCTTTCTGAAAGGCTCTGACTTTAACTTTGCGGTTGAAAGTCTTCGAGATACGGGCTTGATAAAACTCTATGTGTTGTTGAGCCAATAGTCGCTTCTCGTCGAGCGCCTCCAATTCTTGAAGTCAAAAAAGATCATTGTTCTCTGTCGTCAACTCATTGGCGATAGCAATCCTTAGAGATGGAATTTGAAGTTCCAGGGGTAGAACTGCTTCACAACCGTATACCAGAAAGAAAGGTGTACAGCCTGTGGGGTTACAGACCGTAGTGTGGTAGGCCCATAGACATTCTCCAAGCTTTTCACTCCAATTCCGTTTGTTAGTAGACACAAACTTCTTAAGGAGCTTGATAATAGTCTTGTTGAAGGCTTCAGCCAAGCCATTAGCAGCAGGGTTGTAAGCCGTAGAGGCAACATTGTTAATCCGATGATCATCACAGAACCTAGTAAACTTTTGACTGATGAACTGAGGTCCATTATCGTGAATAATTCGTCGAGGTACACCAAACCTGTAGATAACATGATGTTTGACGAAGTTGATAACACTGCAGGTTTTGACTTCAACCAAAGGTATAGCTTCGGCCCACTTGGAGAAATAATCCGTTATGGCTAGTATAAACCGATGTCCTTTAGAAGAAGGAGGATTGATAGGACCTATAATATCCATGTCCCAAGCTTCAAAAGGCCAAGAAGCAGAAAAATCAACAGTCGGATGAAGAAATTCTGACGGTTGATGGATGAAATCTGTATGGATTTGGCAGGCTCGATATTTCCTTGCATATTCGATAGCATCAGATACCATAGAGGGCCAATAATAACCCATTCGTCGGATACGATCTTGTAGCTTAGGGCATGGCTGATGTGCTCCACACACACCATCATGAGCTTCGTACAATACCTGCTTTGCTTTATTGCCAGCAAGACAACGCAAGAGTAAACCGTCGTAGGTCCGTCAATAAAGAGTCTTAGTGGTCTGGTTGTAGTAGAATCGAAGAGATCGTCGACGAATACTCGTGGCCTCTTTAGGATCTTCAGGGAGTATATTATGAACCACAAAGTCGATGAAAGGAGCTCTCCAATCTTCATTGATAACATTGATTTCAGCAAAGTTACTGAACTCGATGTTACGATTGTTTATCACGCAAAATAACTCTCTGTTGGAAACAACAACCACTTGTTGTCTTTTGACGAGAATTGCTAAGACTGTCGCAAGATTAGATAAAGCATCTGCCTCAGTGTTACAAGCTCGTCGAACATATTCAATGAAGAAAGCCTTGAATGATGTAGCCATGTAAATCGCAACTTCATGATAGGGTACTAGATCTTGATGGCAAACTTCATATGTTCCTCTAACCTGATTGACAACCAGTTTAGAATTGCCATAGACTTCAAGATATTCGACCTCAAACTGTTTAGCTAACTGGAGTCCGATAAGCAAGGTATTATATTCAGCCACATTGTTAGAGCATGGCTGATCTAAGGAATAGGCTCTTTAGATAGCTAATCCTTCTGGAGAGACCAGTACAATCCCAACTCCTGTGACAATGGTCTCTTTTGGCCCGATCCGGGATGCTCCATCGAAGAACAGATGCCAGGTAGGAAATTCTTCAGAGATCATGTTTGATTCAAATGTCTCGTCTGGAATTTCATCATAAAGCTTAAATATTTTCGGAACAGGATGAGCTGCTAAAAATTCAGCCAGTGCTTGACCTTTAACGGACTTTTGTGGAACATAAACCATATCATATTGGGCTAGCAAAATGGCCCATGTAGCCAGTCGAGAATTTAGTGTGCTAGGCTTCTTCATCAGTACCCGAAGAGGATTAACTCAAAAAATGACGTGAATGGTTTGGCCGATGATATAATGTCGAGTCTTTTGAACAGCGAACATAAGGGCTAAGCATTCTTTCTCAACCGGACTATAACGGTGTTCAGCACCAATCATAGTACGACTAAGATAGTAGATGGCTTGTTCATAGCCTTCTTTGTTCTTCTGAGCAATAAAGCACCCAATGAATGATCCATAGCACGGACATACATTAAGAATAGTATGCCTGAAATTGGTGGCACCAAGACTGGTGGGTTCATGAGATATTGCTTTATATCATTAAATGCTCGTTGACATTCTTCAGTCCAAATGAAAGATACACCCTTCTCCATTAACTGGGTAAATGGTCTACAGCGTCCAGACAGATTTGAAATGAATCTCCTGATGTACGTAAGTCGACCTTGGAATTCTCGTAGCTCTTTTAAGTTGCGTGGAGGACGCAACTTTTGAATGGCTTTGATCTTCTCGGGATCCACGTGTATACCCTTAGAGGTAATGACGAAGCCAAGAAATTTACCACTAGAGACACCCAAGAATAACTTGGTGGGATTCATTTTAAGTTGATGTTGGCGTATTAGATTGAAGATAGTTCTTAAATCTTGGATGTGATCTTCTTTTAAACGACTCTTGACAGCAATATTATCAACATAGCATTCGACAGTTTTGCGCAGATGATCTCGAAAGATGGTACTCATAGCTCGTTGGTAAGTGGCACCAGTATTCTTGAGACCAAATGGCATCACTGTGTAAAAGTAGACTCCACGAGGAGTACGGAAAGAAGTGTGTTTTTCATCTTCAGAATTCATCCAAATCTGATTGTATCCGGAGAATCCATCCATGAAGGATATCCTTTCAAACCCACAAGGGTTGTCGATCATGACGTCTGTAATAGGGAGAGAAAACTCATCTTTTGGACAGGCTTCATTAAGATCCCGAAAGTCGATACAAACTCGAACTTTGCCAGTTTTCTTCAAGACTGGAACAACGTTGGCTACATAAATCAGGATGTTGTTCTTCTCGAATAAAGCCATAAGCTATGAGCTTTTAACTTCATCATCAATTGCGTCCATCATTTCTGGCATGGATCGCCTCTGCTGCTGTTTAACTGGCTTTGTATTAGGCAAAATATTCAGTTTATGAGTGGCAATTTTGGGATCTAAACCTGGCATGTCTTCATAACTCCAAGCGAAGACATTAATGTATTCTCGAATAAGAAGAATTAATTTTTGCCTATCCACCTCTGGAAGGTTCTTGCTGATGAATATCGGACGAGGTGACCCGTCTTCTCTCACGTTAATTTGAACCAATTGATCTTTGGTAGGAGGTTCTCGTTGTTCGAATCGAAGTTCCCATTGGGTATCCATTCGTCGAGCCCAAGGATTCGTTTCAGGATTTTCTTTAATATCTTCGTCATAACCTTCTGGAAGTTCAGCGGAGACCATGTTAGAAGATACAATTAACCGATGAACTTGGCCGATACTGGTATCAGAATCCCAAGATCTGGAATCAGAAGAATTAGAGCGCTCCTCACTATCAGACTCGGAGGCTGCTGGAGATAAAACCGGAGGTGAAGTATATCCGAGACCTCTTTTCGTCCTGCTGTAATACATCTCTGACTTTCCTTTTGGAACAACCTTACGGATAGGAGTTCGTCTACCCTTGCCGTAATTGAGGTCGTTCTTGAAGTCATAACCCATCTTTCAGATGATATCTTTTGATTGTTGACTATAACGACGAAGTTGGAGACGTCCCATATCATTAATTTTACTGTCATCCGTATAGCTAAATTTTTGTTCTGGCCCTTTACTAAAAAGTATTGGACTCTCACCTCTCTTTCGAGAAGGGACAACAAAATATGAGTCATCTGGATGTTCAAATAATACTTCCGTCTGAAGGAATTGTATGACTCCTGTTGTAAATGACTGAAAGCTGTCTAGCATATCCAAATAGCATTTAGTATGATAAATGACATCAGTATACTGGAAAGTAGATACTTTTTCATTGATTTTTACATCCATATTTACAACAGAACCTTTAGCCTTAGCCGGCTTGGTCAGATCGATTACAAGAGGAGGATCAGAAGAGGAAGGATTTTTAGGCTTGTTGCGACGAATGTCGATAACAAGCGGCTCAGAAGAGGTGAGCTCCCTTTGATCTTTGTTATGACGGAGGTCGATAACCAATGGCCCAGAAGAGATGAGCTCTTTTTTATCTTCGTTACGATGTAAGTCGATAATCAATGGCTCAGAAGAGGTGTGCTCTCTTTGTTCTTGATTATCATCACTCGATTGCTTCTGGGTTGGCAGATGAATAGCTAATGGTTTGGAGGATTGAGGATGAGAGACACGTCCTTTGACAGGTATGATGAGAGTGTCACTGGGCACTGCTTCTTGTTCTTCTTCACCATCCATGGCCAAAACCACTTTCATAAACTCTTCTTTGTACATGCGAGCGTCGTTGCAATATGCTTCGACGCCCTTAAAAGGGTAGAGATCCGCAACTTGTTTTTGGACTTCTCCTTTGTCATCATCGTATTTAAAGCATTGATGGAGAGTGGAAGGAACGATATTGTGTTCATAAAGGAATGGTCTCCCCAGAAGAGCATTATAAGAATAACCATGGTTGTCTATAAAGTAGAAGGTCACCTTCGTGCGAAGATTGCCAATTTGGAGTTTTAGGCGTATCTTGCCTAAAGGTTCACTTCTTTCCTGGTTGAATCCCAGAATAGTGGTGATAGTGCCTGAGAGGCTATGCACCAAAATCTTCAGAGCACCCAACATAGTCTTAGGCATGATGTTGAGTGCTGACCCTGGATCTATCAGAATACGATCAACCTTCATGGAGTCGACGTATCCTGTAAAGTAGAGAGGACGGTCATGTCGATTGTCTTCCATCAACATGTCATCTTGTGTGAAGGTAATGTTTGGAATTAATTCCAACGCACTGTGACAGTGGAGACAAGAGACAGGTTCTGATTCAGGTTTCTTGAGAAGAGTTAAGCAAGTGTTTGCCTGCATCAAAGCCTCACTTAGTGTTTCTCGAGTCTCTTTAGAGAGGCGTAAGAGCTCAAAGATAGACAGCCTAGCCGGTGTGTTGGCCAGTTGAGCCAATATATCAACGTTATCTGGCTTTTCAAGTCCAGAGGGGGATGACTTCTTTAAAACTTTGTCCAAGCGGACTTATTGTTTGCCTTTGTCAGCTGCTGCTGATTTAGGAAGAGTTGGTTCCGCAACCGAAAATGATGTAGAAGGGATAACTTCTGTAGAGACAGGCTGCATTGGAACAGCCTCGGAGGATGAAGCAGGATCCTCCTGAGTTTCGGGATGCTCCCGTTGATAGGTTTTCCCTGACTGGTACCTAACAGGATTTTTTTTTCAACTATGGGGTCAAAAGACACCATATTGCAGTTCTTTGTTTTGCCTTTAGAGCGTTCTTTTTGCTTGGAGGAAGAAGGAACTTCAAAATCTTTAACAAGATCAGGATGGATCCACATAATTTTGCCATTATCAAGGGATAAGGGGACAAGACCTTCACTTTGTGGAGGAGGAAAATTCTCAATCTCAAGAATGGTTCTGGGAATGGGGATAACGCCACTCTGTACCACTTGTGGCGGGAAGTCACCAAACTGTACAGAAATCATGTTGGCTGTAACAGTCTTTTCATCCTGCTGGAGAGTGATGACACCAGCGTTGACTAGCTCTAGAATCTTGCCTTTGAGCACATAGCATGCCCGAGTAGGATGTCCTATGAACCTGTGATAAACACAGTACTTAGGATGGTCAGTCTTACCGACTTCATCAGGCTTCTTCGGGTCAGGAAGTTGCAATTTATTGCTCTTCAGCAGACAGTCGAAGATGCTCGCTGTATCATTTTCATCAAAGGAATACTCTAACTTTGGGCGAGGTTCCTTTGGTGGAGGTGCAGAAGGAGTAGAGGTAGACGTGGGTTGGGCCACGTTAACAGCTAAGGATTCTTTGTTCTTGAGTTTGGTATTCAAGGTTTCTTTGTTCTTGCGGTTGTTCTGGAGATTACCGCCACCGGATGCAGAAGATTCATCTCGATCAGGGTTAGACATATGTACCCCCAACTGCTTGAACTTCTCGGCACTCACTTCAGCTGCTTTAGCGTTAACAATAAATGACGGCCAGTCCTGGAACTGTGTTGACCCTGTCCACATGCTAATAATAGGCAACAAGTTTGATTTACAAGTGTCTATCGTTACAACAGATGGAGTTCCGGGAGGCATTTTAAGTGCTTCTCGGCGGAATCGTTCAATAAAACTCTCAGTAGTTTCATTATGTCTTTGCTTGATCTTATTGAGGGCGAATATAGTCATATCGTTGATACCCTCATAGAATCGTTCCAGGAACATTTGCTTGAGTTCGGCAAATGAAGTGATAGAGCCATCAGGCAGGCTGCGGTACCAGTCATATGCCGTACCGGCTAAGCAATCGACGAAGACTCTAGTAAGAAGAGCATCACTTGGCTGGAGCTAGACAGTCGTTACCTCAAAGTGGTTAATAAACTGACTCGGAGAAGTGCTGCCGTCAAACAGCGTGATCATAGGAATCTTACACTTTGGAGGGAATGGGACTTCCTTCCATTCAACTGGATAAGGTTGTTTGATTCCCAGCCTCTGCAGACCATCTTTCTCTTTGAAGGCCTCGAACTGAGTTCGTAGAAGTTTTATAGCCTCATTAGCATCTCCCGAGGATGGAAGAGTAATGGGCTGGCTTACCGTATTAGGAGGAGGAACAGCATGGTAAGCACTACCCCCAGCCCCTGAATGACTAGGTGTAACTTGAATAGGTATTGAGGCTACAGGAGGAGATGGTACTCCCAGACTTGCATTGACAGGTACCGAAGATGCTATAATCTCAGGATTGACAACAGGTACAGTTTGTGGTACTGTATGTTGAGCTATGATAACAGTATGCATACTTGCGATCATGTCAGCCATGGTCTTCAATTTATCTTCCAGTACAGCGATTCGTTGTTCTTGACTGGCCGAACTAGAAGCCTCTGGATCTTCAATGACAACATAGGCTGACACTTCTCTGGGCACAGTAGAAGATACTGTCTGTTCAGAGCTTTCACTGTATGTATCATAATCAGAGAAAGAATCGTCCCCTGAATGAGAAACAGAGAGGTGACCAGAAGGATCTTGGAAAAGATCCCTGCTACCAGCTGTGTCTCGACTTCGAGATCGGGTGTGTCGGAATAATCCTTCAAAGGAATCATAGAGTAAATCCAAATATCGTTGACTGGGCTTTCAGGATTTGCCATGTTTTGAACACTTCCTACCCCCGGTGTCTCGAGAAGCCATGTTTACAGAGGCATAGAGCACCTCGTCTTCATCTTCGGACATTGGTTCAGAAGTTAAACGATCGAAGACAGATTGTTTTGTCGTCTGGCAACAACATTTAATAACCACCTTGTGATTACAACGGTGTTCCAATGGTTGGATTGGAGGTGTTGAGGTGTTATTCCGCTTCTGTTTGAGGTATTTCCGAAGGTCGGGGATATGTTCCTTGACGACATTCGGAACATGATTCTGATTCTTCAGATGCCTTGTCCCATGAGTATACAGAGAAGTACTCAACTCATTGGCATAAGTATCAGGATTTTTTCTCCTGGGGGTTTGTTTTTGATGCAAATTCGCCTTCGGCATTGGTTGCTTACGTTTCATAGAAACTGGTCTGTTGAGATAAGTCCGTAAATCGGCAAATTCACCCCCAAGGGCTTCTGTCTGGGACACCAACAATTTCCCCTGCTTTGAGCGGGACATCCGAAGTGTTGGGAAATCTTAGAAATGTGCAACTGGAGAAGGCAAGATGCCTCTTTGATCAATGTTCTTCCCTTTAGCAGGGAAAGTTTTTTACTATTTAGTGCCGAGGCACATTCAGATGGATCTTCTGCGGTAAAAATCGGAGAAGACTGAAAAAAGACCAAAGGGCCTTTTCCTTTATTTTGTGAAGAAGGGTTGGCTAAAGAGCGTTTCCTTCTGCTGTTTTCCGAGCTCTGGACTGCGGAAGATCGAGAAAAGACCAAAGGGCCTTTCTGTTTATGCTGAGACGGAGGAGGAACAGTCAAAAGACTATCCCCTGTGGGTTGCGTTGGAACAGAAGAAGCAGCAACTTGCCCTCTGGAGATGATGACAGAGGGTTCCTTGGCCATAGAATAAGCAGGAGATGCAACTTGTGTTTTAGAAGAAGCAATAAGTGAAGCTTTGGCAACAGAGGGCTTGAGTTGCGCTCTGTTTGAAGGAGCAGTAGATTGCGCAGGAGGGAAAGACTTCGCCAATTGCGCCAGAGGAAGAGGGGTTTTAGATTTTGCCAAAGCAGCATAGGTTGTGGATTGTGCTGCAGCAAGAGGAGCAGTGCACTGCGCATAGACAGTAGGAGCTCTGGCTTACGCTTTGGCAGCGCAGGTGGTGTTTTGCGCAAGGACAGGAAAGGCTACTGGTTCCTTGGCAGTAGAGACAGCAGGTTGCGCAGATGACTGCGTAGAGGATTGCGCAGGGGACTTCGGAGTCCACACTGAACGGACCCTGTTCTTGGCAGAGGCCACAGTGCGACGAGTAACCCCAGAGTTGATCATCGCTTCGTAGGCAGTCTGGTTGACCTTTACAACCAGCGTCTTCTGGGTCTTTCCGATAGACGCAACGTCACATTGAGTTGTCACTTCCTCGTCGAAGGAGAAAGTTGTCCCCAGCAGAGTCGCCATTTTGTTTGCAAAATACAAAAGTCTTTATTTCACAAACTTTGTAAGAAGATTACAATTGAATTCTGGAAAAGTAAAACTATAGGAATCCGATCTGAAAATGATCGCTTTATCCCTTGGACGATGTAAACTTTAAAGACGATAGCCTCTGAAGAATGCAGCAGCACTTGGACAAGTACTCCTGATCTCTGATGATAATATGATCTGATCTCTTTAATGAAGGACTTGAAACTCTATTTATAAAGTTCTAGAAATAACCATTTTGTAGTTATTCTGGATTGCGCATGATGAACTGCGCTGTCGGCAGACTGCGCAGACTGTAAACTGTGCTGGCCTATTGGGAAGTTGCTCGATCGTGGGCTAACTGTATTCAGACGCGTGGCATTGTTTGATTGAAATGCGCTTGGTCGTGTACAGGCGGTTGCCACGTGGCGAGCAATTGATGACATGTAAACCATGTAATAAATGTCAGTTATTTGATGAATCGTGCTAACCGAATAGCGCTAGCTTCAGACTGCACTTCCTTCTAGTCAATGGATAGTGCTAGGATTCGGACTTGGTCAAACTGCGCTGAGGGTGGACTGACAAACTGTGCTGAGGTTGTACAGCTGTTCTCGAGCGCTGTGCTGCACAAGAAACGAACAGACTCCTCGTTTTTTGGGCTATCAGGCTGTCAGAAGATCTGATCTTTGTCAGGTAATGATGGCGTTGCCACGTCAGCATAGCGCATTCGGGTGGTAGCGCAGTTCAGCTCGCGCGTTCGATTTGTAGCGCAATCTGTTTCCTACGCAGTCCATTTGAAGGGTGCGCAGTTGAGAATTCTCTGCCTATTTGATAGATGCAACTTGATTTTTAGGACATACAACGCAATGCAGCAGCCTGACACAACAAACTGACGGCTCTAACATTAAGGCAAAATGATGACTCGTGACGTGCTCCTAGAGAAACGAGGAAAATCTTTGTAGCTGGCACGATCCACCCATTTCCAAAGCTCTTCATGCGGCTCAGTTGTAAGGACGTTCATGCGGCTCAGTTGTAAGGACGTTCATGCGGCTCAGTTGTAAGGACGTCTATGTGGCTCAGTTGTAAGGACCTTCATGCGGTTCCGATTAAAGGATGTCCATGCAGCTCAGTTGCAAGGATGTTCATGCGGCTCAGTTGTAGGGACATCTATACGGCTCAGTTGTAAGGACCTTCATGCGGTTCCGATTAAAGGACGTCCATGCGGCTCAGTTGTAAGGACCTCCATGCAGTTCATATTAAAGGACGTCCATGCGGCTCAGTTGTAAGGACCTCCATATGGCTCAGATTAAAGGACTTCCATGCGGTTCAGATAAGGCCACCCTTATGCGGCTCTAACACGAGGTCGCACTCATGCGGCTCAACTATGATAGTCCTTCATGCGGCTCGCAACAGTTGGGACACGTGGCAGGAGTTGATCTAATCTCAACAACTCAGATTTATGGCAATCAACATAACAGACAGTTGGGACACGTGGCAAGAGATTGACCAAGATTTATTCACTTGGATTTGTGACATCAACAAATCATTATAATACGAATTTATTGCAATCAACATTAACTGTCCAGATCGATTTCCAATAAACCATGCAGATTTGGCACAATCAACATTAAACTACCCAGATTTGTTACAATCAACATTAACAGCCCGGATTGATTTTCAACAAACAGGATCAAGACAAATCTTAACGAATCCCTAACCACCCACTTTTTAAGGAGCAATTACTACACACCCTACTTATCACAAAGCCCTATAAATAGCAAGGTGTCATTTCCTTGCAAAACAGAGGAGATGACGGTGGAGACAAGCACAGAGGAGCAGTCGTACAGAGTCCGAGCAGAGAGAATAGCAACCCCCGCACACACAAAGAGCATTTCTTTCCCGGAGCCGAAGCTGCGTTCGATCGTCCAAGTAGTATGGCAGAGTTGCCGTCACTCTCCCGAGCCTCTACCGTCACCCCCCAGAATCAAAAATAAACAATTGTACTTTAGATTGCTTTTCCTACGTTTTGTTCCTAGGCTCTCTTTTGTACAAGCGAGTTTATATTGTGAAGTAAAAGTCCAATCCTCCCATTAAATTGTTCTGTTCTTTTTATAATCAATGGCAAACAGAGGAAGCTGGGGGTAGTCAAGCCCTTGTCGATCCTCCTTCTGAAGACGAAGACGTCCTCCAGAGCACAGCTGGGGGTAGTCAAGCCCTTGTCGATCGTCCTCCTGAAAACGAAGATGTCCTCCAGAGCACAGCCGGGGGTAGCCAAGTCCTTGCCGATCCCGAAGGCGAAGATATCCCCCAGAACATAGCTGGGGGTAGTCAAGATGAAGCTCCAGGAGGAGCGACTCCTCTACAGGAGAGTGAGGCCAAAAGTGAAGCCTCAACCGATCCATCCACTTCCAGCCATGTCATGATAGTATACATGACTGGGGGTGATACCGAGTCAGATGCGCCGCCAGTAGACCTCGTCCAGCGCATAGATACCTTGGAGGGAGGACTCAAAACCCTCTCTGCCTCTATGCAAACACTGACTCAAGCAGTGTTTAAGATACAGTCAGCTTTGGCCAGGGCACCTTCTACCGGTCCTGACCCAGGGGCCAATGGAGAATCAAGTGTACCCTTTCAACGGATATCCTTGGATATAGATCGCCGCGAAGCACCACGGACGTCGGAGCCATCAAATGCTTAACTCCAGGCTGTACCACCTTCTCCGACTCTCAGTTCCACGGAAGACGTGGTTGAGATGATCAGGGACTTGCGCGAGCGCTTTGAGTCCAAGAACATACAAGAGGAGCGCCAGAAGATGGGGATCCCACAACCATACCCCCTCGAATGGAAGAAAGTGGTTTATCCTCCCAAATATAAACCACAAATATTAATGCCATATGACGGGAAGGACTCTCAATGCCGCTATCTGACGTACTTCCAGTCTCAAACGGGACATCTCCCGAAGGAAGACGCACTACTCACCAGCATATTTGTCGGGGCACTGAAAGGAGTGGCTTACGACTGGTACTGCAGTCTCCCCGACAACTCCATATCTTCCTTCGACGACTTGACACATCTCTTCCTCGATCATTTCTACGACGGAGGGAAGGACATGACAATGGCATCCCTCATAGAGATACGTCAGAATAAGAAGGAAACAGTTCGAGCATTCATCGAACGGTTCCGACAAGGCTGCTTCAGACTGCCCCCGGATATGCCAGAACATGCACTCCTCTCCTCCTGCAGCATGAACATGCTGCCCGCGATCAAACTCTGGCTCAAATCCACTCCTCCTCTCAACTGGAGTTCCTTGATCATCGAGGCCGAAGTAGCAAAAAAGAAGGCGTCCAATGCTCGTCTTCTGGGAGTCGGTTTTCCTGCCTTTGAGGACAAGGGAAAACGGCCTGCAGCCAACAACCCTGGACGAGAGACGAAGGGGAAGTAGGCATTGACTGTCAATGCCTCCAAAGGTGCATCAGCACCTACTCAGAAGCCTCCACTTGCACCAAGGCCAAAGGAGGTTTATTCTTTCAACGATGAAGACACCCTGCAACTCTTCGAGATATTGAAGCAGGATGACAAGATCAAGTTGTCGGACCCGAAGCGTCCCAACGAGGTTGGGAAAGCGGACAATCCGAGGTACTGTCACTACCATCGGTTTGTCGGACATCCAACTAAGGACTGCTACATCCTCAAGAACTATATCCAGCGCATGATCAATGCGGATGTTATCTCTGTCGACTACGAGGAGAAAACGGTCTCGGCCAACCTGGTGTCACTCAAATTTGGTACCTTGCCGCCAACCACAACACAAGATGGCATCGTCCCCATCCCAAAGACGACAATGGAGGTGGTCAATCTACCACCTACTCGTGACAACATGAGTGGACTCATCCCACTCACCACATCTCAGGAAGAGATCTTATGGGTTCACCCCGATCTTGTCTTCGAGGTTACTCAACCGAAGGTACGCTCTGCCTCCAAAACCAAGGGCAGGAAGATCAAGTCTTGTCGTATGGTCTCTTCCTCTGCGGAAGAGGCACTTCCTATACAGATGCGTTCATATCAGAACGCCCAACCTGACGAAGCTGCCGTCGAGGTGGTGCCTCCTTGCACCGTCCCTGCTGCCCAGGAAGAGGGCCCATCCAGGCCTCCAGCAGCAAATAAACAGAAGCATGTAGAGGCCCGTTTCGACAAGCCTTTGCGAAAGGAGAATGCTTCGGGGCTAGCCAAGCCCCACAACTTCGACATACTGGCACAACTTGCTAGTACTCCTGCCCGCCTATCCCTGTTTGAGCTTCTTCGTCTTTCTAAGGACACTCGTGAAGCTCTCTGTGAAGCCCTGAAGGATGCCGAATTCCTTCATCAGTCAGGTCAAGCAGCCTGAGGATACCCCGACCACATGTGCGTACTACCATTGTGCGAATGAAGTTATCCCCAACATAACTTTTACCCAACAAGACATGCTGCTTAAGCATAACCGACACAACAGGCCTCTGTATTATACAGGATATGTCAGTTCCGTCAAGGTGAAGCGGATTCAGATCGATCCAGGGTCTTCCCTCAGCATCATCCCGAAGATACTACTCTCAATACTCGGGATCCCAATGTACCGTCTGGCGCCTTCCAACACTAGAATCAGCGGCTTCAATGCTAGCAAAAGCGAGCCGCTGGGCAAAATACGGCTGAAGTGTCATATCGGTAACCTCCGAACCGAGGTGACTTGCTATGTCGTGGACGCTGACGTCAACTACAACCTCCTACTGGGTCGTCCGTGGCTGCATAAGTACATGGTGGTGCCATCTACACTCCACCAATGTATGAAGTACGTGTCCACCAATAACATCATCCGGACAGAGCTTGCGGACATTGACCCTTTCAAGGGGGTCAAAGCCTAATTCACTGATTCTATCCTGTACAAGTCGCCCGACGAAGGGGAAGCCAATGATGCTGACGATGAAGCAGAAACTGCAGCAAAGCCGGACATGGAGCCAGAGATGACTCCCGACGCTCCTTTAAAAATTCGACTCAAAGGAAAACCGTCTCAGATGCTGTCTCCCATGACCATCAAGCTACCTGGAAAAGCACCAACTTCTCTAGGTAGAACACCTACTGAAGCTCCCTTGAAGATACGGCTCAAAGAAAAGCTGCCTCAAACATCGGCTCCCCTTGTAGCAAAACTACAAGGGAATGCACCAATCACTAAAGGCGCAGTTGAGGCACATCTGAAGGTGTGTCTTAAAGAAAAGCCTCCACAATCATCCGTCTCATCCAAGCTGCCAGAGAAGGCCCATATAGCCCTCTCAGACTCCAAAGTCACAGCTGCGGTGGACTTTTCCGATCCAACCCCAGTACTCACAGATGAAGAGCTAGGGGAGTATATATCTGCTGATGTAGATGCACCCTCTCTGGACAATGTAATCCTGTGGGACAAAATCTCGTGTTTCATCAATAATAGAGTGTCTTTTAATTATTCTAGTCTTCCACATTGGAATGCCATGTATACATTAGATAACGCTCTACGGTCGTTGTAAACATAAATAACGACCGTCAATCATGTAAATCGAGTAGTCTCGTCCTAAGGGGTCTATTTCGTAGTCCTACCGCGGAATCGAGACGAAGAATCCATCATCTTCGGCAAAGTCGAGCATCATCAAGACCTTCCGCCACTCGAGCAAGAACCAGATACCGGAAGAATACAAGTCTATCGGTACACGGACAAGGCAAAATATCTCATCCAAAAGATGGGTTACGATCTAAAAAGCAACAAAGGCCTAAACTACGGCAAGGGTCGATGTCTTTCTCTCCGGCCCCCAACACCTAAATGAAAGTTGCAGGACTACTATCATCGAACTCAACGGGGGGTGGGCTATGTCACGCCACCTACAACTCCAGAGAGTTCGGAGACAGAAGAGGTAGAACATTCTCATTCGTCCGAAGCATCAACCTGGAATTCCGATACCAGTATCGGCTCAGTCTTCAAGAAGGTGCTATCAGTCAACATGGCATCTGCACAATCTCAAGAAGATGAAGGCGAAGACCAAATACCGAAATTCTTCGAGGAAGAACCTTGGGCTCAACGCCTAGGAGCACAGTGGAAGTCTCATTTTGAATTACGCGAACCCCCTACCGAAGACGTAGTCGAGCAGATCGACCTTGGGGATGGACCTTCTTCCAAATCCATCTTCATCAGCAAGAGTCTAAAGAGACCAGACCGGGAATCTTTAATCCAACTAGCTAAAGAATATATCGACGTCTTCGCCTGGAGCTACGAAGATATGCCGGGACTTGATCTCCAGATCGCGATGTACAGACTTAACATCTTGCCTGATGCTAAGCCTGTAAAGAAATAGCAGCGACGTTTTCGTCCTGATATCATGAATGCTATCGATCAAGAGGTAGACAAACTCCTGACCAGCAAATTTATTCGTGAAGAACAACACCCGGATTGGGTGGCCAATATCGTCCCTGTCACCAAAAAGAATGGGAAGATACGAGTTTGCATCGACTTCAGAGATCTCAATGCTGCTTGCCCAGATGAATTCTCGCTTTCGATCACCGATGTAATGACCGACATACATGCGGCTTCGAACGCATGTCTTTCATGGATGGGTATTCGGGCTACAACCAGATCAAAATGTCCTCCGATGACGCAAAGTACACGTCATTCAGGACGCCGAAAGGGGTTTTCTGCTACACAGTGATGCCCGTCGGCTTGAAGAACGCGGGTACTACATACCAACGAGCTATGAGTACCATCTTCCGTCAATATCTTCGCAAAACAGTCAAATGCTATGTTGATAAAATCGCTGTCAAGAGCCGTCTCAAAGGTGATCACCTACAAGACCTAAAGATAGTCTTCGATCTCATGCGAGCGCATCAACTCAAGATGAACCCCGCTAAATCCTTCCTCGGGGTTTCTAGCAGAAAGTTCTTGGGCTTCATTATCACGGCGAAAGGCATTCATGTCGATCCCGAGAAGACCAAGGCCATCCCTGACATGGACCCTCCAAAGAATCTCCGAGAACTTCGAGGCCTGCAAGGGCGCCATGCATACATCCGAAGGTTTATAGCAAACCTTTCCAGAAAATGTCAACCCTTCACCCAGCTCATGAAGAAGGGAGTCTCCTACGTCTGGATAGAGGAATGCCAGAAAGCTTTCGATGATATCAAGGCTTACTTGACGAGCCCGCCAGTTCTGGTGGCACCCGTCACAGGCAAACCATTTTTCCTCTACGTCCGTGCCATGGGTTATTCCCTCGGTGATTTGTTGGCTCAGAACAGCGATGCAGGCTATGAACAAGCTATCTACTACCTCAGTAGGATACTAATCGGGGCCAAACACCGGTACAACCCCGTTGAAAAGGAGTATTTGGCTTTGGTATTCGCCATCCAGAAGACTCGCTATTATGTCTCGGGCCAGACAATTCATGTCATCTCCCGAGTCAATCCGCTCAGGGTTCTCATGACGAAGCCAGGATCATTGAACTCCCGGCTAGCTACATGATGATCCTGTTGACGCCATACAACATGGTGTTCGTTCCACAAAAAGCCGTCAAGGGTCAAGCTCTGGACGACTTTTTAGCTGCACACCCCATCCCAGAGTCCTCCAGACTCTATGAAAACATCCCGGATGAGGTCCAAGAATCAAACGTCACCGAAAAAGCTCCGTCTGGAGGATGTTTTTCGATGGTGCTTCAAAAACAGGCCCCAAAGGCCAAATCATCGCCGGAGTGGGGGTAGTCTTAGTCTCCCCCGATCAGCTGGTCATCCAGCATGCTTACTCTCTTTCGAAGTCGTGCTCCAATAATGTTGTCGAGTACAACGCTCTCATCATGGGACTCCAGCTGGCACAACAGCTGGGGGTGGATCATCTGGAAGCCTACGGTGACTCAAAACTCGTCGTTAACCAGATCAGAGGGCAATACGAAGTTCGCCATAAAGATCTGGTTCCTTACTATGAAGTTGCATTGAACATTATTTCAACCTTCACCAAGTTCTTTATAGAACACGTACCTCGATTACAAAACCTGGAGGCTGACGCTCTGGCTGGCCTCACAGCCTCATTGGCAGCACCCCTCAGGACTCAGCACTACGTCACGGTAGTTGGTCGAGACTTGGTCTTTCCTAAAAATAACCTATGCTCACAAATGGCCCATGCCATGTCAACAAGTGCTGATATCAATGTCCGAGACTGGAGGTTCCCGTTCATCGACTTCGATGTCTATAAAATTCTTCCAGAAGACCCAAAAGAAGCCATCTCAGTCATGAGGCGTTCCCTACGATTCTATTATGATACAGCAACTAAAATGTTGTACCGACGATCCTACGATGGACTTCTCCTTCGATGCCTGTCCAACGAAGAAGAAGCCGAAGCCCTTCGAGAAGCTTATGATGGAACTTACAGGGCTCATCAACCTGGGCCTAAGTTGCAGGATCGACTGCGACGCATGGGTTACTACTGGCCAACCATGGCAGCCGACGCTGTCGACTATGCTTAGAAGTGCCATGCTTGTCAGCTTCATACCGACTTCATCCATACACAATCGGAACCACTACATCCTACGGTCGCCTCCTGGCCCTTCGAAGCTTGGGGCATGGACATTATACGACCGATCACCCCTCCTTCATCGAGGGGACACCGCTTCATCCTAGCTATCACTGACTACTTCTCCAAATGGGCAGAAGCAGTTCCACTGGCGGAAGTGAAAAGCTCTAGGGTGATCAGCTTCATCAAGCATCATGTCATCTACCGTTTTGGGGTACCCCGTAGGATTATCCATGACAACGGTCCACAGTTCATCAGCCATATTTTCAGCAGATTCTGTGACAAAAATCGTATTCAGAACGTGGCATCGACCGTCTATAATTCGGCAGCAAACGGATTGGCCGAGGCGTTTAACAAGACTATCGTCAGGCTACTCAAAAAGGTCGTGTCATCCAACAAACACGACTGGGACGAAAAGCTCAACGAATGCCTTTGGGCCTACCGCACAACGGTACGGACCCCGACGGGCAATACACCATTCTTCTTGGTCTACGGAAGCGAAGCAGTACTGCCTCTCGAGATCCAGATACCCTCACTCCGTGTAGCGATCACAAATTAACTCACAGAAGAAGACAATCAACGTCGCCGTCTGCGAGAATTAGAGGTACTTGACGAAAAATGTCTTCTAGCTCAACAGCGCATCGAACTCTATCAAGCCCGTATATCACAGGCTTTCAACAAGAAGGTCAAGCAGAGGACTTTCCAAGTAGGCGACCTGGTTCTGGCAGTCAGGAGGCCGATGGTGTTGACACACAAAATACCAGAAAAGTTCGAGCCCAAATGGGAGGGACCTTTCATCATAGAGGCGGTATACTCAAACGGTGCTTACCGCCTCGCCCGATCAAATAGAGACTTGTTCATGATACCCATCAACGGCAAGTTCCTAAAGAAGTACTACTCTTGACATCTTTCAGATATGTACTTCCACCTCTACCTAGCAAGGGAATCAGTGGACCTGATCATTAGAGCTCACATATACCTCCCTTTCACAAAAAAAAATCCTATGCTTTCAGAACCCAGTTGTTCTATTGCATTCTATCTCCAGTAGAAGGGTAACTACGTCCACATTACCTATGAGTTGCTCCTCTACGCCCTACAAAGCAAAATCTTATGCTCCGTAAGACTACGCTACCCATCATGTTTACCACGTCTACATTACCTCTGAGTAAACATCCCGTACAGACAACCCCCGCGTTGCCGTACATTGATCGCAGAACTTCCATGTCCACATTACCTCTGAGTAGTTCTGCGTATCTCTCCAGAGTCACTCCTACCACGTCCATAACACCTCTGAGTAGGAAGATTCTGACATTTGAACCCCATATTTACCACTTCCATATTACCTCTGAGCAAATATGTTGGTTCTCTCAAATTTATTATCTGTACCTAAAAATCAAGGTGCGCAAAAGATAATAGGTCCACACAAATCATCAAGTTCATGACAGCAAGAATGAACACACCACAAAACTCTTTATTCTTTATTTAAAAGTAAAGGATTATATCTCCAGCAGGAGTTACAAATTACACAAAATAACAAAAAAGAAGGAGAGGCTACAATTGTAGAAGCATGAAAAATACTAAAGAAAATGACTCATGCGGCCAAAGAACCCCATGCGGCTCAGAAAGCCCATGCGGCTCGGAGAGTCATGCGGCATAAGGAGCTATGCGGCCCGAGGCATTCCATGCGGCTCAGAAGACACGTGGCCTGACAGTGCCCCCCTCCGACCCATGTTGTATTAATTGCTTTGACGGCTCACCCCTCTGAAAAGTTGACAGCCCTGACACAAAAACAGGTAATTATGACTCTGTCATAATGATGAATCTCTAGGGAAGAGAAAAGAGACCTCTGACACAAATCCCCCGAGAGCCATAAAAATGCCACGTGGCCTTGCCACGTGGGCATTCGTATGCGGCTCACTTCTCATGCGGTTCAGAATGAATCCTATGCGGCTCAGGTTATCACGACCCGTACCCTAGAGTAAGGGCACGAGACGTGAATACGTCCAGCCTACGCCACAGTGTCGGCGGTAGAACGCTGTCCTAGGTCTCAACATCTAACAGTTTATCTCTAAACAGTTTATACTCTCCGAACGGGATAACATAGTAATAACACTCAATCACAGCTAAGGAAAAGATAGCACGATATGAAATAGAACTCAAGGAAATAAGGAGATGAAATAGTCTAAGATAATCCCAACAATATCCAGAGAAATACAACTCAACTACAGCATGAAAGAATATACAAACTGATCTCCAAATAAAGAATCTAGCTAAAACATAATCCAACTACATAAAGATAATAGCCTACTATCTAGTCTAGGCAGTCGGGGGAAAGTCCTCAACTACTGCTGGATCCTCCTGAGGGTCCAGCTCACAGGTGTCATCTAGGGCTGCCCCGTAGTAGGTGTCCAGGCCAGCCTCCTCCTCGTCCTCTGTAATATTTTCAACAGGTCCAGTCAGGACAGGAGCGAGCACAGTACATCTCAACAATTTATAGCAGGTTAGAAAATATGAACATGCAGTAAAGTAAGATACAGGTACTGAAAGAAAAGCAGTATGTAAACAGGAAGAGCTGTAATAGAATATCTACTATACATAGAGAACTAGCAGTGACTAGTGAGTCAGAGTACAACATGAACATGTAAATGGCCTGGGATGATTCAATGAAGACACTACGGAATGATTCAATGAAGATACTACTGGTGTATTATTTACATGTCCACTTCTACTCTCCCGTACCCCCAATCAATACACAAGGATCCAGCCAGGTTATGTTATATGATTCCATGCAAGGCCCACGAAGGGGATAAATGGATGTCCCATAAATGGGGAGTCTGGGGGTTACCCAACTGTGTAGGATTCAAGAGATTCTGTGATCATGAGGGTACATGTCACAAGTAATCAAGTGAACCAAGAAGCATAGTGATACGCCATGTAAGTAAAACGCACAGAACACGTAGTACCCGATGCTCCCTAAGGATAATATCTCAAGAAAAGATCCATATAGTACCAATCCGTGTGACCATCGTGACAGTACAAGTAAAGTAATCTACTGCAGGAAATAATTCTAAGCAAGATATGAAATGATCAGAGAATGTACTCACCTGTATCTGAGTGTCCGATATGAATCGTACTGTCCAAGGAGGGGTGTCTGGCTCCTAAACAGAACAGCACAAGTCACAACAAGTCCAAAATAGCAAAATGGGGTCCTACTATGCATTCTACATAATTCTAAGTCAATCTAGGCCAAAGTCAACTCTTGGTCAACTTTGGTCAACCCTAGAAGTCAAACTAGGTCAACCTTGTCTAAACTAGGCTAAACTCAACTAACTAGGTCTAACAAGTCATGCTAGGCTCTAACAAGGCTATACTAGACTACACACACCAAACCTAGGCTATACTAGCCAACAACTACCACACATAAATTCCTTACTTTAGCTATCTATCAAGAGACTCATATATATATACAAGAGTAAAAGCTCACACCTATATACATACAACACATGTATAGAGCATATATACATATAGTACAACTTATCAATTAAACATTGGACCCACACATTAACTAGAATTTCAGAGAGAAAGGGAGAGAGGGCTAGTGTGTGTGTGTGTCAAATGGAATGTGTTTGTGCTAGTAGGCAGTACAACATAAAGAGGAATGTGTCTTGTGTGTGCAGGGACACTAAGCAGTGAAGAAGAGAAATGTGTTCAGGTGATTATGTACAACAGTAAAGATGAAGAAAAATGTGTGTGTGTACATGTGGCTATGTACATTCAGCAATTACAAACCAGTGAAGAGAATGTGAACTCTGCACAGGAATAGAAAACAGGGAGAAAATTGAGTGTGTGCAGGAATTACACATAAACTGACTACCCAAGTGCAGGAATATAATGACAGGGAACATAGGACAGTGTAAGGAACAAAGCAGTGTGCTATTACAATGGGGAAAAATCTGGGACTTAATCCAACAGTGTACAGGAATAACAAAATCAATGAAGGAGAAAAAAAATTGTGTGTGAACCAGCATACAGGAAAATAGGCTAATAATCAGGGTGTACAGGTAATGCAGTACAAAGTGTGTGTGTTGCATAGCATACAGGAAAACTGTGTGCACTATTGTTCACAGGCAGGAATATACTCATAACAGTGGGGGGAAAAACACACAGGATAGGTAAGGGATTTAGTTCATTTCATCCAACCAATTTCTAGGAATACATTCAAGTTAAAACCTATGTCATTCTCAGGTTGGCATGTAGGTAATGTAACTAGTATCAAGAATTTACAAAACCTTAATGCAAAACAGTGAACAACAGTTCAGTTGCTCTACTTAACAGTGAAGTTGGGATCACATTAACAAGTTACATCTATAATGAAGTTAATCAGGAAAACAATGGCATGTATTGAAGTTCTCAGATATTAGGCAGTAAAGGAAATAATGAACTATAGTGACAGGAAATGGAAGTTAACATATTTAATTACAAATCAAAAGAAGACAGTATAACATAACCATCTCCAAGTTTCAGAAGAACAACAGTGCAACACAGGTAATCTCAGGTATAACCAAAAGCAAATCAGCTAATACCTATCTTCAAAATCTCAGGTTTAGGAAATTAAACATGGCATCCATTCTCAGGTTAATGCATTTAACATTCCAACCAACATGCCAATTCTCATAACACACCATACTATTTCAATTCTTGTATGAACATACTTAGCTAGCATGATAGGTAACATGGGGGATCAAATTTAGTTGAAGAAAACAAAGTAGAACAGTGGATTAAATGGGTTGAAAAATTACAGGAAATGCAGTATCAGCCATGTATCAGTGAACAGTCAAATGAGCCTATTTTCGAGCCTAAACACCACCTTAACCCAAACAAATATGTAACCCTATATAAACAGGGATTAAACATGGTATTTAGGATCCAACCCATCATATAAACATAATTTAAAAATATTTAAAAGTGATTAAACAACAGAAAACAATTCCAGAACACTCGACCACACAGTGTGTCCCCATGCACACATGATTTCGTGTCCGACACGACACGAGATCATCTCAAATTTGGAGGGACTCATGTCAGTCGTTGCCCTTTGGCCCATGCCAAGTGGCATGACCTGAGTCGTTGTGTCCATCGAGGAATCCACCCCGAGAGGCAGGACACGCCGCCTGTGCACGCGTGCGCACACACCCTCGTGTGCACGTGTCCAGAACGACACGACGCGACACAGGAACCACCTCAGTGTCCCAAAAATGTGTAAGCGACGACACAAAGATGATTTCTATTCAAACACAAAATCAAAATCAATGCACAATGCTCATTGAGGCATTTTGTCAAACACCTAAGGCTAGTGACTGATACGTGTCCGATACGGACACGTACAGTGCTCAAACCCTAGGGTTACCTATTCCTACAGCTGGGTTATGCCTATGGGTCCCTATATGTGGAATAATAACAGAGTTTCATTGAGTAATAGAGAAATTACCTATGGTTGCACAATCCCCAAAAAGACTCAATAGAGAGTAGTTCTCCAAGCTCCGAAACTCCCTCAAATTGTTGTCTTTCTGCAAATAATTAATCCCAGCAGCAAGAGGAAGAAATTTAGGTCCTAATGGAATTGGTTTGAAGGAAAAAGGATTCAAAATAGATTTTTAATGATTTTAGGAAGATGGGACTCACATCTTTCCTTAGAACCTTTGAAGAAACCTAAAAAGAGGCTAGCCCTAAAAACTAGGAGAATATTTATAATGGGGGAATCCCTAGGTTCAGCTAGGGTGGTCGGCCACTAGGCTTTGAGTTAGGGTTAAGCTAGGTTTTGTTAGTCCTATCTAGCTAAGTCACAAAATGACTTGTGAAACCACAAGCCATTTAACAAATAACTTGATTCCTAAATTCCTAATTCAAGTTCTAATGAATCACTAACCACTAACTTGAGTCACACTAGGTTAGACTAGGGTCCACTTGACCTAACCAAGCCCAACTAACTATGGTTAGTTCCTAGGTGTCTACATGAGTCAAAACTAGTCAAAAATCAAACTAGTCCAAATAAATCCAAAATAAATCCTAAAAATTCCCATAAATTCTAATAAATACTAATAAATTTTATTTATGCCAAAAATGACAAATTTACCCTCAATCTAGAAATATGGTAGTGACAAATCTACCCTCCTTAAAAGAATTTCGTCCTCGAAATTGAAAGGCGAAATGCAACTGATGAGAAGGATAAAAAGTATACCTCACGGTCTAAAAAGATAAGGGTACCGCTCGCGCATCTCATCCTCCCGCTCCCAGGTAGACTCTCCTGGAGAATGATGCCTCCATGCGACGCGTACCAAGAGTATCACCTGGTTCCTCAGGACCTTTTCCCGTCGATCCAGAATCTCCACTGGCTGCTCTGGATAGCTGAGAGAAGGACCCACCTCAATCTCCGAATGATCGAGCACATGGCTAGGGTCAGCCACGTACTGTCTCAACTATGATACATGGAATACGTTGTGGACCCCCACAAGTGCAGGCGGCAAGTCTAGCCTGTAAGCCACGTCACCGACTCTCCCGCTGATAACGAAAGGGCCGATGAAGCGCGGGCTAAGCTTCCCGCCTCCACCAAAACGTATCGTACCACGAGTCGGAGATATCCTCAAGAAAACCTGGTCTCCGACCTAATCACAAGCAAGGTCTCAATTAATAATAATAAACAAACATGATCAAAATCACAACAACAACAACCTAAATCTAATCCTACTCTAATCTGTACCTCAAACTCCAAGGGCCTCCGGTGGCTATCGGCCCAGTGCCGATGTCTGTCCTGCACCACGCGAAGTCTTTCCCTGATGAGCTTCACCTTCTCGGCCGCATCCACAATCATCTCTGGCCCCAGCAAAGCTCTCTCACCAAAATCATCCCAGGATAAGGGTGTACGGCACCTACGCCCGTACAGAGCCTCGAAAGGTGACATCTCGATGCTGGCCTGGAAACTATTGTTATAGGCAAACTCCACCAAATGAAGATGATCCTCCCAGGAACCTCCAAAGTCCAGAACGCACGTCCGCAACATATCCTCAAGGGTCTGAATAGTCCGCTCTGACTGTCCGTCCGTCTGGGGGTGGTATGCAGTACTAAACTTGAGCTGAGTGCCCAAGCTGGTCTGCAGACTCCTCCAGAAATGGGAAGTAAAACGGCTATCCCGATCTGAGACGATGCTGACCGGAACTCCGTGGATCCTGACTATCTGCCGCATTTACATCTCCGCCAGCCTCTCTGTAGACGTACCCACCTTGAATGGCAAGAAGTGGGCTGATTTGGTCAACCTGTCCACGATGACCCAAATCGCATCTTTCCCTCCTGGAGTACGCGGTAATCCTGAGACGAAATCCATCGTGATATGCTCCCATTTCCACTCGGGAATGGGCAGCGGCTGCAACAATCCACCGGGCCTCTGCCTCTCTGCCTTGACCTGCTGACAGACCAAGCACCTAGCTACGAAGTGGGATACCTCCCGCTTCATTCCTGACCACCATATATGCTCCCGCAGATCTCGATACATCTTGTTGGCACCCAGGTGTATAGAGTACTGAGATCTGTGGGCCTCCTGCAAAATTTGCTCTCTGAGCTCCCCGCTAGGCACACATAACCTGGCACCGTGCCTCAGGGCACCATCCTCTGCAAGTGAAAACTCAGGATCCCCCACTCCAATACTGATCTGCTCTCTGATACTCTGAAAAGCCACATCCTCGAACTGGGCCGCCTTGATCCTGTCCACCAAGTCTGACTGAATCTGCATCCTCCATAGCTGCATCTGCACTCCTGGTATGATCACCTCAATCCCAAGGCTCTCCAAGTCGGCAAGCAAATGCCGATCCATGGTCAAACACATGGCTGTCGGATACCTACTCAAGGCATCGGCAATCACGTTGGCCTTCCCTGGATGATACTGCAGTGCAATGTCGAAGTCCTTCATCAACTCCAACCATCTGTGCTGTCTCATGTTCAACTCCTTCTGAGTGAACACATACTTTAGGCTCTTGTGATCTGTGAAGATCTCCACCCGCTCACCATACAGATAATGCTTCCACAGCTTCAAAGCAAAAATTACTGCTGCCAGCTCCAGGTCGTGGGTAGGGTAGTTCTTCTCGTGGGGACGTAACTGCCTGGAAGCATAGGCAATCACCTTCCCGTGCTGCTGCAACACACAACCCAGCCCCTTCCCTGAAGCATCACTATAAATAGTGAATCCACCTGATCCTGAAGGCAACGTCAGAATCGGAGCTGTCGTCAGCCGCTTCTTCAACTCATCAAAAGCTGCCTGACACTCCTCTGACCAAACTTACTCAGTATCCTTCCGGGTCAACCGTGTCAACGGCTCTGCAACCCAGGAGAAATCCTGCACAAATCTCCGGTAATACCATGCCAGCCCCAGGAAGCTCCTGATCTCTGCAACTGAAGTCGGCGCCGCCCATGCCTCAACTGCTACAATCTTCTTGGGGTCAACTAAGATACCATCTCCAGTCACAACGTGCCCCAAGAAATCCACCCGGTCCAAGAAAAACTCACACTTGGAGAGTTTTCCATAAAGCTGCTCCTTTCTGAGAATCTCCAGCACTATCCGCAGATGCTCCTCGTGCTCCTCCTCAGTCTTGGAATAGATCAAGATATCATCAATAAACACTACTACAAACTGATCCAGATACTGATGGAACACCTTGTTCATAAGGTTCATAAACACAACTGGTGCATTGGTTAGCCCAAACGGCATAACCAGAAACTCAAACTGTCCATACCGCGTCCTGAAAGCGGTCTTGGGAATATCCTCCCCCTTCACCTTCACCTGATGATATCTCGACCTCAGATCAATCTTGGAAAATACCCGAGCTCCGCTCAACTGGTCAAATAGATCGTCGATCCGCGGCAGTGGGTATATGTTCTTGATCGTGAGGTTGTTGAGTGCCCTATAGTCAATACACATGCGTACTGACCCATCCTTCTTCGGTACAAACAACACTGGTACACTCCATGGCGACGAACTCGAGCGGATGAAGCCCTTGTCCTGTAGCTCATCCACCTGCTTCTTCAGCTCCACTAGCTCGCTGTTGTTCACCCGATAGACATGCTGAGAGATGGGTTCCGCTCCTGGAACCAAGTCTATCGAGAACTCTATGTCTCTGTCTGGTGGCAGTCCCGACAACTCCTCCGAAAAAACATCCATATACTCTGCTATCAAGGGGTGTGGAATCGTCTGCTCCTCGACCGAGACTCCACAGAAGACTCTGCTGCTCTGCTCTGCCTGACGTCTGGAGTACTCGAACTCTGGCTCCTCCGGCGCTCTGAACAAAACTTTACCCCCTCTGCAATCGATGCTGGCATGGTGCCTGCTCAACCAATCCATGCCTAGTACTATATCGTAGTTCGGCAATGGCATTACGAGCAGGCTCACCTCCAACTCACGGCCTCCCAAAACTACTCTCTGACCCTTACAAACATCACGCACGAGGATAATGCCACCCCCGGTCGTGATCTTGTAAGTCCTAGGCAACGATTCAGCTATGATACCGTGTCTAATCGCAAAAGATACTGAAATAAAGCTATGCGATGTACCAGAATCAAACAATGCAAAAGCTGGACTGGAGTCGAGAAGAACCGAACCTGCGATCAGCTCTCCTATCGCCTCTGCATCCTCAGCTGCCATGGCGAAAGCTCGCCCCTGCTGGCCTCCCCTGGCCTGCTGCTGGTGCTGGACAAACCTCTGCTGCTGCGTCGGCAGGGCTGGTCCCCACTGCTGTCCTTCTGGAGCCCTGGCTCCTCCTCCTGGGCCTGCTCGTACTACGCGGCACTCCCTCATCTGATGGTCTGCTGAACCAAACTTCAAGCACTGGCCCAGCCTCCTCCGATACTCATTGGCTATATGCTCGGGCTTCTTGCAATAGGCACAAGTAACACTCTGCCTCTGTCCCTGCTGGTGCTGCCTCTGCTGCTGCTGCTGAGGGGCTGGCCTCTGCTGAATCGGCTGAGGCTGAAACTGCCTCGACTGCTGATACTGAAAGTGAGGCCTCTTGGCCTGGCCTCTGCTGCTGCTACTACCCCCAACTGGGTCTCTCCCTCTCTTGAGCCTAAGCTCAAGGTCATCCTCTGCAGCTAGTGCGTCCACCAGTATCTCCTCAAATGTAGTACTGCGGGCGTTCTTGGTGTAGGACTTGACCTCCTTTACCAAGCCCTTCCGGAACCTCCGGGCCTTCGTCGCCTCCGATAAGTCCTCTACAAATCTGCCCAGGCGGCAGAACTCTCCTGCATACTCCTCCACAGACTGACTCCCCTGAACTAGGGCCTCGAACTGAGTCTCGAGGGCTCCCAGCGCTGCCTCCGGAAAGAACTTCTCCTTGAACAGCTTCTTGAATGCTGCCCAAGTCTGTCCTGCTGTGCTGGCCCTCGGGTCGGTCTGGTACCATGTCCGGGCCAGATCCTGCATCATGCTGGCTGCTGCCTCTATCTGGAGCCTCGTCGAAATCTCAACCAGCCTGAAGATCTCCTCCATATGCTCGATCCACTCATCGGCATACAGGATCCCCTCTGTCCCGCGAAAGTCTCTCGGGTGCATCTTCTGGAAGTCTTGGATGCCTTTCTCCCGTGGCTGGTGCGGCTGCTGGACTGCTGCTAGCTGAGCCGCTACTCTCTTCACTGCTGTCACTGCCAGCTCAATGCCTCGAGTGAGCTCTGTCGTCTGCCTCTGCTGCTGGGTCTGCTGACCCTCCATGTACTGCCTGAAGAAGGCTAGCAGCTGCACTGCGTCTATCGTCCCTGGAGGTGGCTGCTGGTAAGGATCCTCTGGGATAACCGGGTCCTGCCTCCGAGCCGGTGGGTGCATGTCCCCTGCTGCGGCTGCCGAGGTCTCAACACGAGCTAAGGTGGCAAGAGCTGCAGTCTCCTGGCCTCGCCGTGCTGGCTGAGAGGTAGCAGTCCCCTCTATAGCATCCTCAGGAACGGCACGCTGTGATCGAGTCTCTACCATCCTGAAGATAGACAAACAAGAGTATCAATTTCTGAGAAAGAAGCGAAATAACAAAGGCGGACAATTATAATTCAAAGGATCAGCTGACAAAAGGATTTAGATGGCAATAAAAGAAATTTTCCTAAAGTGATTGAGTATCTTAAAATTAATGTCCTATATCCTATAGCAGGCTGCAGTGATACTCTAGTTCGAGCACCACTACACTTATAGTCTAGACCTGTATGGGCCACCACTAAAAACGTGTCACGACCCGCACCCTAGAGTAAGGGCACGAGACGTGAATACGTCCAGCCTACGCCGCAGTGTCGGCGGTAGAACGCTGTCCTAGGTCTCAACATCTAACAGTTTATCTCTAAACAGTTTATACTCCCCGAACGGGGTAACATAGTAATAACACTCAATCACAGCTAAGGAAAAGATAGCACGATATGAAATAGAACTCAAGGAAATAAGGAGATGAAATAGTCTAAGATAATCCCAACAATATCCAGAGAAATACAACTCAGCTACAGCATGAAAGAATATACAAACTGATCTCCAAATAAAGAGTCTAGCTAAAACATAATCCAACTACATAAAGATAATAGCCTACTATCTAGTCTAGGCAGTCGGGGGAAAGTCCTCAGCTACTGCTGGATCCTCCTGAGGGTCCAGCTCATAGGTGTCATCTAGGGCTGCCCCGTAGTAGGTGTCCAGGCCAGCCTCCTTCTCGTCCTCTGTAATATTTTCAACAGGTCCAGTCAGGACAGGAGCGAGCACAGTACATCTCAACAATTCATAGCAGGTTAGAAAATATGAACATGCAGTAAAGTAAGATACAGGTACTGAAAGAAAAGCAGTATGTAAACAGGAAGAGCTGTAATAGAATATCTACTATACATAGAGAACTAGCAGTGACTAGTGAGTCAGAGTACAACATGAACATGTAAATGGCCTGGGATGATTCAATGAAGACACTACGGAATGATTCAATGAAGATACTACTGGTGTATTATTTACATGTCCACTTCTACTCCCCCGTACCCCCAATCAATACACAAGGATCCAGCCAGGTTATGTTATATGATTCCATGCAAGGCCCGCGAAGGGGATACATGGATGTCCCATAAATGGGGAGTCTGGGGGTTACCCAACTGTGTAGGATTCAAGAGACTCTGTGATCATGAGGGTACATGTCACAAGTAATCAAGTGAACCAAGAAGCATAGTGATACGCCATGTAAGTGAAACGCACAGAACACGTAGTACCCGATGCTCCCTAAGGATAACATCTCAAGAAAGGATCCATATAGTACCAATCCGTGTGACCATCGTGACAGTACAAGTAAAGTAATCTACTGCAGGAAATAATTCTAAGCAAGATATGAAATAATCAGAGAATGTACTCGCCTGTATCTGAGTGTCCGATATGAATCGTACTGTCCAAGGAGGGGCGTCTGGCTCCTAAACAGAACAGCACAAGTCACAACAAGTCCAAAATAGCAAAATAGGGTCCTACTATGCATTCTACATGATTCTAAGTCAATCTAGGCCAAAGTCAACTCTTGGTCAACTTTGGTCAATCCTAGAAGTCAAACTAGGTCAACCTTGTCTAAACTAGGCTAAACTCAACTAACTAGGTCTGACAAGTCATGCTAGGCTCTAACAAGGCTATACTAGACTACACACACCAAACCTAGGCTATACTAGCCAACAACAACCACACATAAATTCCTTACCTTAGCTATCTATCAAAAGACTCATATATATATACAAGAGTAAAAGCTCACACCTATACATACAACACATGTATAGAGCATATATACATATAGTACAACTTATCAATTAAACATTGGACCCACACATTAACTAGAATTTCAGAGAGAAAGGGAGAGAGGGCTAGTGTGTGTGTGTGTCAAATAGAATGTGTTTGTGATTGTAGGCAGTACAACATAAAGAGGAATGTGTCTTGTGTGTGCAGGAACACTAAGCAGTGAAGAAGAGAAATATGTTCAAGTGATAATGTACAACAGTAAAGAAGAGGAAAAATGTGTGTGTGTACATGTGGCTATGTACATTCAGCAATTACAAACCAGTGAAGAGAATGTGAACTCTGCACAGGAATAGAAAACAGGGAGGAAATTGAGTGTGTGCAGGAATTACACATAAACTGACTACCCAAGTGCCGGAATATAATGACAGGGAACATAGGACAGTGTAAGGAACAAAGCAGTGTGCTATTGCAATGGGGAAAAATCTGGGACTTAATCCAACAGTGTACAGGAATAACAAAATCAATGAAGGAGAAGGAAAAATTGTGTGTGAACCAGCATGCAGGAAAATAGGCTAATAATCAGGGTGTACAGGTAATGCAGTACAAAGTGTGTGTGTTGCATAGCATACAGGAAAACAGTGTGCACTATTGTTCACAGGCAGGAATATACTCATAACAGTGGGGGGGAAAACACACAGGATAGGTAAGGGATTTAGTTCATTTCATCAAACCAATTTCTAGGAATACATTCAAGTTAAAACCTATGTCATTCTCAGGTTGGCATGTAGGTCATGTAACTAGTATCAAGAATTTACAAAACCTTAATACAAAACAGTGAACAACAGTTCAGTTGCTCTACTTAACATTGAAGTTGGGATCACATTAACAAGTTACATCTATAATGAAGTTAATCAGGAAAACAATGGCATGTATTGAAGTTCTCAGATATTAGGCAGTGAAGGAAATAATGAACTATAGTGACAGGAAATGGAAGTTAACATATTTAATTACAAATCAAAAGAAGACAGTGTAACATAACCATCTCCAAGTTTCAGAAGAACAACAGTGCAACACAGGTAATCTCAGGTATAACCAAAAGCAAATCAGCTAATACCTATCTTCAAAATCTCAGGTTTAGGAAATTAAACATGGCATCCATTCTCAGGTTAATGCATTTAACATTCCAACCAACATGCCAATTCTCATAACACACCATACCATTTCAATTCTTGTATGAACATACTTAGCTAGCATGATAGGTAACATGGGGGATCAAATTTAGTTGAAGAAAACACAGTAGAACAGTGGATTAAATGGGTTGAAAAATTACAGGAAATGCAGTATCAGCCATGTATCAGTGAACAGTCAAATGAGCCTATTTTTGAGCCTAAACACCACCTTAACCCAAACAAATATGTAACCCTATATAAACAGGGATTAAACATGGTATTTAGGATCCAACCCATCATATAAACATAATTTAAAAACATTTAAAAGTGATTAAACAACAGAAAACAATTCTAGAACACTCGACCATACAGTGTGTCCCCGTGCACACATGATTTCGTGTCCGACACGACACGAGATCATCTCAGATTTGGAGGGACTCATGTCAGTCGTTGCCCCTTGGCCCACGCCAAATGGCATGACCTGATTCATTGTGTCCATCGAGGAATCTACCCCGAGAGGCTGGACACGCCGCCTGTGCGCGCGCGCGCACGCACCCTCGTGTGCACGTGTCCAGAACGACACGACGCGACACAGGAACCACCTCAGTGTCCCAAAAATGTGTAAGCGATGACACAAAGATGATTTCTATTCAAACACAAAATCAAAATTAATACAAAATGCTCATTGAGGCATTTTGTCAAACACCTAAGGCTAGTGAGTGATACGTGTCCGATACGGACACGTACAGTGCTCAAACCCTAGGGTTACCTATTCCTACAGCTGGGTTATGCCTATGGGTCCCTAGATGTGGAATAATAATAGAGTTTTATTGAGTAATAGAGAAATTACCTATGGTTGCACAATCCCCAAAAAGACTCAATAGAGAGTGGTTCTCCAAGCTCCAAAACTCCCTCAAATTGTTGTCTTTCTGCAAACAATTAATCCCAGCAGCAAGAGGAAGAAATTTAGGTCCTAATGGAATTGGTTTGAAGGAAAAAGGATTCAAAATGGATTTTTAATGATTTTAGGAAGATGGGACTCACCTCTTTCCTTGGAACCTTTGAAGAAACCTAAAAAGAGGCTAGCCCTAAAAACTAGAAGAATATTTATCATGGGGGAATCCCTAGGTTCAGCTAGGGTGGCCGGCCACTAGGCTTTAGGTTAGGGTTGAGCTAGGTTTTGTTAGTCCTATCTAGCTAAGTCACAAAATGACTTGTGAAACCACAAGCCATTTAACAAATAACTTGATTCCTAAATTCCTAATTCAAGTTCTAATGAATCACTAACCACTAACTTGAGTCACACTAGGTTAGACTAGGGTCCACTTGACCTAACCAAGCCCAACTAACTATGGTTAGTTCCTAGGTGTCTACATGAGTCAAAACTAGTCAAAAATCAAACTAGTCCAAATAAATCCAAAATAATTCCTAAAAATTCCCATAAATTCTAATAAATACTAATAAATTTTATTTATGCCAAAAATAACAAATTTACCCTCAATCTAGAAATGTGGTAGTGACACAGGTCAAGAAAGCCTCATGCGGCTCGAGCAAAGAATATCTCTGCGGTTCAGAGTGAATCTGTCCTATGCGGCTCAGGCCAAGAAAGCCTCATGCGGCTCGAGCAAAGAACTTCTCATGCGGTTCAGAGTGAATCTGTCCTATACGGCTCAGGCCAAGAAAGCCTCATGTGGCTCGAGCGAGGACTTCTCATGCGGTTTAAGAGGATCATGTCCATGCGACTCAGGCGGATATGTACCTATGCGGCCCACAAGGATTACTTCCCTGTGGTTCGAGGGCTCAAGTGAGGGCCACTGCCCAGGCAGCCCTGACACGTGGGCTTTACCATATGCGGCTCAAATTCATATGTGGCTCACTCGTCATGCGGTCCAGATCCCCCGGCAGCTCCTAGGACACGTGTCCTAAACCGATTAATTCCTCAGATTTGCTGCCATTAAAGGTTGGGTCAAATCCCAATAATCTGGGACACGTGGCAGAAGAATAGATCTAATTTATTCACAGATATCAGAAGATCATTATAAGGAAGATTTATTCCAATCAGCATTAATTGCTAATGGGATTTGGTGTAATCTACACCTAAGGGCTCGGATTCGTCACAATCAGAAACGAACGGCCTGGATTGACCAATCCCCAGGCCGCCGCCATCTCCAAGAGCTAATCATTGGCAACCCTAATGATCATATCCCACTATTATAAATAGCAAGGTGCCATACCCTTGTAAAATATAGACAATATCAGAGAGTAACACGCATATACAGAGAGACTCCCCAATAGTCGGAAAGAAAATACACAGAGAGAGAGAAGCCAGAAGAGCAGTCAGAGGGAGAGCAAGAAGAGCATTTCTTCATCAAACGCCAACCATCTTTTCACAGGAGCCAAGGCTGCATACCGATCGTCCAAGGAGTAAGGCAGGGCTGCCGTCGCCTTCCCGAGCCTCTATCGTCATCTCCCATAATCTAAAATAAACAATTGTACTTAGACTGCTGTACCTAGGTGTTCGTCCCTAGGCTTTCTTTGTACAAGCGAGTTTGTATTGTGAGTCTAAGTTCAGTCCTCCTATAAAACTGTTCTGTACTTTTACAATCAATGGCAAACACGATGGCGACTCTGCTGGGAACTAACTTCTCCACGGCTGAGGAGTTGGTGACGCAATCGGATACAGCCAAACTTGGCTCCACACAACAAAAGATGGTTGTCCGCTTCGACCAACAGGCGTTTGAAGAGATGCTCTCCGAAGGAAGCGCTGGCCCGGTCCAAAAGCGCTCCCGCAGCACGAAGGCTCGCAAAGAGTGGAGGCCAAAATCATTTGCTCCTCCCCAAGCCCTCGATGGGATATCCTCTGTTGCTCAAGACGGCGAGAAGGACTATCCTGCGACCCCACTTCAGACCGTAGACAACTCTGCTGTCCCCAAGTCTGGCAGAAGAAAACACTATGATGCTGGACTTGCAGGGGCAAAGAGGAACTCTATGAGATCCGAGCCGCATAAGGGTATTAGCCGCAGGGAGAAAGCTCATGCGGCTACATCCACCAGCCGCATGGAGAAAACTCATGCGGCCAAATCTGTCAGCCGTATAGCTTATGCGGCTACAATTGCCAACCACATGGATGAAACTCATACGGCTAAGAAAGTCAATCGCTTGCAGAAAACCCATGCGGCCACAATTGCCAACCGCATGCGGCCAGCCTGCACGGTCGTGACTCCTAGCCGCATAAAAACAACTAATCCAACGGCAGAAGACAGCCGCATGCAGACAGCCTGCACGGTACCCAATTCTAGCCGCATAGCATCCGTTCCACGCTTCTCTCGATCAGTCTTTGACCGCCTCTCATACGGTCCTGACTCTGATGGTTCTCTGGATGATAAGCCAGACTCTGTGGTGTTCAACTTGGACTCCTCCTATTATGCACCCGCAAGTGCTAAAAGGAGGAAGTCTAGGGCAGCGCGGGCTCACCAAGCCCAGGCAGCTGTCCCAACCTCTAACTATCGGGGCGTCCCGTTGATTATCACACGGGCCTCTGATGGGAAGTTGTATAGAACCGCTCGAGTCCAGCCCCCGGCGGCAAAAGGACAAAGTGGTTCCTCTGACCTGCGTGAGGCGATCCTACACAAGCGCAAGGAAAGAGCCTCGGCATGCAAAGAGTCCTCGCTTGGACATCACTGCACCCAGATCATCGTCAACTGCTGTTCCAACAGCGCGGCCGCAATGGAAGACCGGTCGTCCGTCTTCCAAAGACTACGGCATCCGAGCTCAGAAGAAGAGGCACCTCTTGTTGTCTCCTGTAATTCTACTCAGAAAATCCCCACCGAGGGGAGAGGGAAGAAAGCAAGCATTTCCACCCCGAAGACCTCAACCACCACATCTAAGAAACTGTCGTCTAAACGGTTGTCCTCCACCGGAATATTCCAACACACCCGTTCAAAGACAAAATCTGCTGTAATAGGAAATTCATCATCCACATCGCTGGGGGTCGTGGGAACTGGAGGTAGCACTCCTCCGAACATCCACAACAATCCGATGTTTCATGGAGCCAAGCTCGGGGAAACAACTCTCCCATCAGGTACAACAAACGCTGATATCCTCGAGGACATCCATGGCTCTCAAGACGAAGCAAGCTCCGAGGCTGGGGATACCGTTCCTTCCGAGTCCGAGTCCGAAGAGAACATTCCCACCTACCCCGATGACTTCTCGGTGCATGGGTACGACTCGAAGGGCACATCCTCCATCGTTCCTTCCATCACTCCTCATGTAAGGACGGTATTCATGATGGACAGCAACCAAGGTGGTTCCAGCGATCGCCAACGCATCGACACTTTGGAGGCTATACTGCAGGCCTTGGTCAAGTCTGTAGATGAAATCAAAGCCGCTCTTCCAACTCTGTAAGAAGGAACACCTGGCCAAACAAGCACAGGTCCCGCGGTCAATGCGGACTCGAACTCAGCGGCACCAAACCCGGGCAATAATCCTCCCGAAATAACAGCCCCTACCGCGACAAATGAGGCCCGAGAAGTAAGAAGAGAGGTCCAGGAGCTCCGAGCCATGTTCCATGCCCGAGAAAATGCTCAAGACCTCAGAATACGGCAACTATACCCCGCCGAATGGAGGGATGTGCCATTCCCACCAAAATATAAGCCGTTTAATATCAACCCGTATGATGGCAAGACCTCAGCAAGTCGGTACATCACTTACTTCGAGGTCACCACCGACCATCTGCCCCATGATGATGCTATCCTCACGCAATTATTCATTGGGGCATTGGAAGGAGTCGCCTTCGATTGGGATCGCAATCTGCCAGACAACTGCATCCACTCCTTCGCCGGCTTCAAGCGCCTGTTCTTAGAGAGATTCTACGAAGTAGGACAGGACGTCACCATGTCCACTCTCATGGACGTCGTCCAAGGGGAGAAGGAATTAACAAGGAACTACATTGAGCGGTTTTGCCAAACCGCCATGAAGCTGCCCTCCGAAAATCCAGATTCCTCTTTAATTAAAATTTGCCAAAAGAGACTGCTCCCAAAAATCAATCTCTGGATGGGCGAAAGTCAATTCAAAGATTGAAAGACATTCATCATCAGCGCCATAAGCGCCGAAGAACGACTGAAGAAGGCTCGTCAACTGGGATTGCACATCTCGGAAGGAGAAAATAAGGGCAAGCGTCCCAACAACGATAATGGGGGTAGCCCCTCTAACAATCGAGACAGCAAGGGAAAGCAGGCTATGGTGGCCGATACTGTACAAAAACCTGAGCCGAAGCCAGCAGACAAACAATGGCCGCAAATCGATTACTCCTTCGAAGACAGTCACGTCAAGCCCATCTTGGACATGCTCATACAAGGGAACAGAATTCAGCTTCCTCCACCAAGACGGGAACCACGGCCGGCAGAGATGGAGAATCCGAAGTACTGCCATTATCATCGCTATGTTCATCATACTACACACGATTGTTACCAGCTAAAACGGTACATCCAGAACCTCATCGATTCGAACGCTCTGGCCATCGATTTCGAAGAGGTAACCGTGACGGCCAATATGGTATCCGTACAATTCGGCAGCTTTCCTCCGACGGAGACTCTAGACGGGGTAATCTCCGTCCCTCTGGCGACAATGGAAATTACCAATCTTCCACCTCCCCGAGATCAGGCTGCCGGTCTAGTACCCCTCACCACATCACGAGGAGAGGTCATGTGGATCCATCCAGACTTGGTGTCAGAAGTGACTCGGCCCACACCATCTACCACCGATAAAAAGAAAAGTAGAAAAATTAGGACCTGCCACACAATCGCGGTAGACAACGAGGAAGCTACAGCCGTCGTCACGCGGTCTGGAACACAATCCCAACCCGCGGTTGACAATCCAACTGAAAATCATCAACCCACTACAACTGATGCTCCGGGACCGGCTCAGCCTTCGACGACCGACAAGCCTAGGCCGAAGGAGACTCGCTTCGACAAATCCCTCCGAAAAGAAGCAGCCCAAGGGCTAGAGAGGCCCTACAACTTTGACATCTTAGCACAATTGGCTAACACACCGGCCAAGTTGTCACTATACGAACTCCTAAGGCTCTCCAAGGACGTTCGTATTGCATTGAGCGAAGCACTCCAAAATGTCGATGCCTATCTGGCTCAATCCAACCTCACCGGGGAGGACTCACCCGTGGATCTCCAAGACAGTGCCTGCACGGGAGCAATGCCCAACATCGTCTTCTTTCCGCAAGAAATGCTCATCAAAACCAACCTACACGATCGCCCGCTATACTACACGGGATACATCGGCGACGTGAAGGTGGATCGGATGCACATAGATCCTGGCTCTTCCATAAGCATCATTCCGAAGGGTCTGCTACATCATCTCCGCATCCCGATGCATCGCCTGACGCCTACAAGCACCGCCATTAGCGGTTTTAATTCGGGCAGGAGCTACCCTATTGGGAAGATTCGTCTGAAGTATCAAATTGGCAACCTCCAATCCGAAGTCACCTGCTACGTCATAGATGCAGACACTTCTTAAAACATCCTCTTGGGGCGCCCATGGATACACGACTACATGATCGTACCTTCCACGCTACACCAATGCTTCAAATATGTCGATAAATACGGCTTCGTGAAGACAGAATTTACTGATATCGATCCCTTCAAAGGGGTCGAATCCTACTACTCGGACTCCTGCCTATACGAAAAGTCAAAGAGGAACCTTGATGAAGGAAATGAACAAGCTGGTATCAAAACGGCCACGGGATCAGAAGGACCTCTGATGATTCACCTTCAAGCTCGCAAGCCAGGCAAGTCCGTGCCCCTTACTGCCACTCTGCGGAAGGACGCGATCAGCCTCTCGGCGCAGGAAGAGCAGATGATAATCCGGCTGCCAAGGTCAGGCCAAGTGCCGAGACCCACAACGGGGCCATTGATAATCAGACTGCCGAGAGTAGGTCAACCCCAAATGGAGAAGCTCAATCCCTCCGATAGGCCACTGACGATACGCCTTCCCAAGAAGGATCGTCACCCTGATGCGAGGTCTGACGCTTCTAGCGAACCGGCCACTCCTCGCTCCACATCAAGTGCCAAACTGGGGGTCGCTAGTCTGCCAACGACTCTACGCTCTGCTCCATCAACTGAACCACTGACAATTAAGCTTCCCAAGACGTCCTCTCAGTCTTCATTCACGCAGGGGATAGCCGAAGAGGAACCAGAGTTAGCCAAGTATATGGCCGCCCATGCTGATGTTCCCTCCGCGGATGATGTAATCCCCTAGAAAATATACCTTATTTTCTTAATAAAGGGTTATCTTTGAACTACACCGAGCTCAATAAACTATGTACAATATACGCTATGGAACACGGTATAGGCACCCACCTACACACACAGGTGACAAATGTGTACACCGCGATCCAGCTTACTCCAGTAGAAGACGCTTACCGAATATTCGAGGGAGGAGACCATCCAATCATCTTCGGCCGGACAAACAACCCGCATCCCCTCACCATAGAAGAAGCCGACCTCGGGTCAGATGCCGGGAGACTGCCTCTGTATCTCTATAGCCCCCAATCCAAATATCTCATGCAGAAACTGGGGTATGATCTGGAGACGATGCCAGGTTTGAACTACGGCACTGAGCGACAATTACCTTTGAAGCTGCCAGTTCCGGCAGGCAAACCACGAGACTACTAAAGCAAAACTCGATGCGGGTTGGGGTATGTAACGCCTACTACAACCCCTGAGAGTTCAGATGAAGAATGCGATTGGCAGTCACATTCAACCGGGTCACCAACTTCGGACTCGGATACCAGTATCGGAGATGTGTTCAGACAAGTCATGACAGTCAACATGGCATTCGCCGACGCTTACGAAGAAGACGAAGACATCCCCGAAATCCTCGAGCTAGAGCCGTGGGTCCAGCAATTGGACACACAATAGGAAAAGCAGTTCGAACTGAGAGAACCTCCTACTGAAGATGAGGTTATACAAGTTGACCTCGGCAGCGAATCTTCTCCAAAACCAATCTTCGTCAGTAAAAGCCTAGCAGACGAAGAACGGGAGTCGCTGCTAGAACTTGTCAGAGAATACATTGATGTGTTCGCCTGGAGCTATGAAGACATGCCAGGGTTAAATCCCGACATCGCTCTTCACAAACTCAACATTCGACCAGATGCGAAGCCAGTCAAGCAACAACAGCGACGCTTCCTCCCAGACATTATGGATGCAATCGAAGCCAAAGTCAACAAACTGATAGCCAGTGGCTTCATTCGTGAGGAGCAACATCCAGACTGGGTCGCCAACATAGTACCCGTCCTCAAGAAGAATGGGAAGATTCGAATCTGCATCGACTTCCGCAATCTGAAATGAGGCGTGCTCCAAAGATGAATTCCTCCTTCCTATCACAGACATCATGATCGATAATACCAGCGGCTTCGAACGTATGTCATTCATGGATGGCTTCTCGGGGTACAACCAAATCAAAATGTCTCCTGATGACGAAAAGCATACATCATTCCGAACGCCAATTGGCACGTACTGCTATACAGTCATGCCTTTCGGTTTGAAGAATGCCGGCGCCACCTATCAAAGGGCCATGAGCATCATCTTCAGAAACCACTTACGCAAGGCAGTGGAGTGCAACGTTGACGATATAGCCGTTAAGAGCCGCTGCAAAGGAGACCATCTGCAGGATCTAAAGACGGTATTCGACCTAATATGAGCGCACAATTTGAAAATGAACCCTACGAAGTCCTTTCTGGGCGTATCCAGCGGGAAGTTCTTACGCTTCATCATCACTGCAAAGGGTATCCATGTAGACCCTGAGAAGACAAAAGCAATCATGGAGATGGGTCCCCCGAGAAATCTCCGCGAACTCAGAGGCCTCCAAGGGAGGCTAGCCTACATCAGGAGGTTCATTTCCAACCTCTCAGGGCGATGCCGACCGTTCACGCACCTCATGAAGAAAGGAGTCTCATTCGTATGGGACGAGGAATGTCAGCGTGCTTTCGACAGCATCAAAGAATATTTGTCAAATCCTCCAGTTTTGGTGGCCCCGGTTCCCGAAAAACCATTCCTGCTCTATGTATGAGCAATAGAACACTCCCTTGGAGCTCTGCTAGCACAGAACAACGACGCAGGCCATAAACAGGCCATATATTACCTCAGCCGAATGATGATTGGGCCAGAGCACCGATACACCGCTGTGGAGAAGGAATGCCTCACCCTGGTGTTCGCCATTCAGAAAATGTGACACTATATCACCGGACAAACGATACATGTGATCTCACGAGTCAACCCTCTCAGGGTCCTCATGACTAAACCAGGGGCACTCAGCTCTCGCCTCGCCACATGGGCAATACTGTTGTCCCCTTATCATATGATCTTCGTCCCCCAAAAGGCAGTCAAAGGTCAAGCCTTGGCAGACTTCTTAGCAGCCCACCCAGGCTCGGAGTCCTCCAGAATATATGAAGAGATCCCAGATGAGGTTGCCGACTCGCATGCAACCTCTCACGATAATATGTGGCAAATGTTCTTCGACGGTGCTTCAAGGACCGGACCTAAAGGCAATATAGTCGTCGGAGTCGGGGTAGTGCTGATCTTCCCTTCCGGATTGGTGATTAACCACGCTTACTCTCTCACAGAGCCCTGCTCTAACAATGTGGCCGAGTACAACGCTCTGGTCATTGGCCTCCAACTTGCAAAAGAACTGGAGGTAGAATACCTTGAAGCATACGGCGATTCCCAACTAATCGTCAATCAGATCCGGGGCTCGTACGAAGTCCTCCACGAAGACATGATCCCTTATCACCAAATAGCGATCGATATCATCTCGTCATTCGAGGGGTTCTTCATCGAGCACGTCCCCAGACTCCCAAATATTGAAGCCGATGCCCTAGCTGGTCTTGCCGCTTCCCTAGCAGTCCCAAATTATGATCGCCAATCAGTGGATGTGATAGGCCACGAACTGGTCTTTCCCAAGAACAATGTGTAATTCGTGGCGAGTTATTCTGCCCAGACGATCGATGAGGCCCCAGATTGGAGACAACCATTCATCGACTTCGTCGTCTACGACATCCTGCCCGAGAACCCAAAGGAAGCCACTTCCATCAGACGACGTTCTCTCAGATTCTTCTACGATACAGAGACAAAAATGCTGTATCGCCGCTCCTACGACGGATTACTGCTTCGGTGTCAGTCAAATGCAGAAGCCAAAGAAGCTGTACGAGAAGCTCACGACGGTGTCTACGGGGCCCACCAGCCCGGCCCAAAATTGTAAGACCGCCTTCGACGAATGGGCTATTATTGGCCCACGATGGTGGCAGATGCGATAGATTATGCTAGAAAATGCAAAGCCTGCCAAGTCCACGCGGACTTCATTCACCAACCATCCGAATTTCTACATCCGACAGTGGCGTCCTGGCCATTCGAAGCATGGGGAATGGATATCATTGGTCCAATCACCCCACCTTCCTCCCGAGGACATCGCTTCATACTTGTGATCACTGATTACTTCTCCAAATGGGCGGAAGCTGTCCTACTCACAGAAGTCAAGACTTCAAACGTGATCAGCTTCCTTAAGCATCACGTCATCTACCGCTTTGGACTGCCCCGAAGGATCATCCATGATAATGGTCCGCAGTTTGCGAGCCACGTATTCTATCGGTTTTGCGATAAATACCGTATTCAGAATACCGCTTCGACGCCGTACAACTAGACAGCAAACGGGTTAGCAGAGACGTTCAATAAAACAATCATCAAACTCCTCAAGAAGTTTGTCTCCTCCAACAAACGCGACTGGAACGAGAAGCTCGGCAAATGCTTATGGGCTTATCGCACCACAGTCCAAACAGCCACTGGGAATACGCCATTCTCTCTAGTGTACGGGAGTGAGGCAGTTCTCCCATTAGAGACTCAAATACCCTCACTCCGCGTCGCCCTCACTTATCAGTTGACGATGGATGACAACTACCGACGTCGACTGCAAGAGTTAGAGGCCTTAGACGAAAAGCGCCTCCTAGCTCAGCAAAGGATCGAGCTATACCAAGCACGCATCTCAGGAGCCTTCAACAAGAAGGTCAAAATTAGAACATTCCAAGTGGGCGATCTTGTTCTAGCAGTCCGGAGGCCAATGGTCGTGACTCACAAGACCGCCGGCAAGTTCCAGCCAAAATAGGAAGGCCCATTTATCATCGAGACAGTATTCTCCAACGGTGCTTACCGTCTCGCTAAGCAAAATGGAGACTTGCTCATGTTGCCCGTCAACGGCAAATTCCTGAAGAAATATTATGTCTAAACGATATTCTCTCCAGATCATCGAGTCATGTACCCACTGGTACCACTGAACTCGACCCTATAATTTCCCAAATTTTTGAGTCATGTACCCGCTGGTACCACTGAACTCACCCCATAGTTTCCCAGATTTTCGAGTCATGTACCCGCTGGTACCACTGAACTCACCCCATAATTTTCCAGATCTTTGAGTCATGTATCCGCTGATACCACTGAACTCACCCTCATAGTTTGTCAGATTTTCGAGTCATGTACCCGCTGGTACCGCTGAACTCACGCTCACCATTCTCCAGATTCTTGAGTCATGTACCCGATGGTGCCTCTGAACTCACATCCCAGTCACTCTTTCAGGTAGAAAGTTATGTATGATCATACCTCTGAACTTCCTTTCCGAAGGAGATCCTCCCTCATGATCTAATACCCGCACTCCCAGCGCATAAAAAGGGTAATCGATCCACAAATTTCTAAAACGGCCACGTCTTCATTACCTCTGAGTCGTTCCACTTTCGCCACAAACAAATCACCCTTCTATATAGAATTGCCATGTCCTCATTACCTCTGAGTTATTCTATGTACCCCCCATCAAAGAAACCCACATGCTCACCATGTCCTCAGTACCTCTGAGTCAGTATGATTGGTTCCTTTCTTTTAAACTTGTTGTCCGTATCCAAAACCAGGGTACGTTAGGGATAATGGGTCCACGCAAAATATCCCAATAAGAGGATTATTACAAAGCAAAAGAGTGAAGCAAATATATATTCCATTCATTCAGAAATCGGTTACATCCACACGATTGCAAGCAAGTCAAAAGAGTTCTTCATGAAGACAAAAAAAAGGCAAAACAAAATAAAAGGCTACAGACAGACATCCACGAGAAGCCCCTACATCCTAGTTACAGGAGCGCATGTACCATTCCCTCAACCATCTCACATATGAAGAATGCAAGTGAAGAGCATCCTCGTCCAGAATAGGAGAAACAGGGTTCCCAGCACTGCCATCCTCAACAGTCTCGATATTTGGAGAGCTGCCGTTCCCCTCAGGCGCAGGTTCTTCTTTCTTCACTTCCTCCTTAACAGAGGAAGATCCCTGGCTGATGACAGGAGGCTGCGGCTCCTCTGACACCGTAGTCTCAACATTCGGCGGAGATACTGCGAGAACCAAAGACGAAGAAAATAAAAACAGTCAGAAATATTCATGCGGCTCGTTTTAGACAAGTCTCATGCGGCTCAGACATGGAGTATATCCTCATGCGGCTCAGTCATAGGACGTATATGCGGACCATGTAGTTTGAGAAGTTCACGTCAAAGTCGTGTACATGAATCATGAAGTGAAGTAGGCTCTGCTAGGGTTTCAAATCGACTACCTAATCCTTACCTTCGATGGCAATATGAACGTCAAGACGAACGGGGGGCGCGACAATCGAGGGCGAAGCCGATTTCTTACTCCTCGCCACAGCCTTCTTCACAGCCTTAGAAGCCCTGGGTGCCATTGTTATCTGATGATCAGAGGAAGAAAACACGACAAGAATCTGAGTCAAGAATAGTCTAAGAGAGAAGACCGTCCAAATGCCCTTCTATTTATAAACAAAGAACTGTGGACCGACGCCTCGTACAAACGCGATCAACTCTTCGGTTATTGAGCCAAACCAGCCATTTAAAGACTGAGCTCTTGGGATCCTGTCCCAAAAAGATCCACACGCATGGCATAATGACGTGGCAAAGAGCTTATGCGGTTCAAATGGCCATGCGGCTGATAGCAACTATGCGACTCAGATGGTCAGGAGACAAAAATGTCTATGCGGCTGGGCCATCCATGCGGCTGAGACGCCCCTGCGACAGAACTTTCCATGCGGCCAAGATATCCATGCGCGGCCAGAAGAATATCCAGCCATGCTTCTTATTCAAAGTATTTCAATTTTACAAATTGAAAACTTTGAAGGGGTCTTGTAGAAGCATGGAAAATACTAAAGAAAATGACTCATGCGACAAAAGAACCCCATACGGCTCAGAAAGCCCATGCGGCTCGGAGAGTCATGCGGCATAAGGAGCTATGCGGCCCGAGGCATTCCATACGGCTCAGAAGACACGTGGCCTGACAGTGCCCCCCTCCGACCCATGCTGCATTAATTGCTTTGACGGCTCACCCCTCTGAAAAGTTGACAGCCCTGACACAAAAGCAGGTAATTATGACTCTGTCATAATGATGAATCTCTAGGGAAAAGAAAAGAGATCTCTGACACAAATCCCCCGAGAGCCATAAAAATTCCACGTGGCCTTGCCACGTGGGCGTTCGTATGCGGCTCACTTCTCATGCGGTTCAGAATGAATCCTATGCGGCTCAGGTCAAGAAAGCCTCATGCGGCTCGAGCAAAGAACTTCTCATACGGTTTAGAGTGAATCTGTCATATACGGCTCAGGCCAAGAAAGCCTCATGCGGCTCGAGCAAAGAACTTCTCATGCGGTTCAGAGTGAATCTGTCCTATACAGCTCAGGCCAAGAAAGCCTCATGTGGCTCGAGCGAGGACTTCTCATGCGGTTCAAGAGGATCATGTCCATGCGGCTCAGGCGGATATATACCTATGCGGCCCACAAGGATTACTTCCCTGTGGTTCGAGGGCTCAAGTGAGGGCCACTGCCCAGGCAGCCCTGACACGTAGGCTTAACCATATACGGCTCAAATTCATATATGGCTCACTCGTCATGCGGTCCAGATCCCCCAGCAGCTCCTAGGACACGTGTCCTAAACCGATTAATTTCTCAGATTTGCTGCCATTAAAGATTGGGTCAAATCCCAATAATCTGGGACACGTGGCAGAAGAATAGATCTAATTTATTCGCAGATATCAGAAGATCATTATAAGGAAGATTTATTCCAATCAGCATTAATTGCTAATGGGATTTGGTGTAATCTACACCTAAGGGCTCGGATTCGTCACAATCAGAAACGAACGGCCTGGATTGACCAATCCCCAGGCCGCCGCCATCTCCAAGAGCTAATCATTGGCAACCCTAATGATCACATCCCACTATTATAAATAGCAAGGTGCCATGCCCTTGTAAAATATAGACAATATCAGAGAGTAACACGCATATACAGAGAGACTCCCCAATAGTCGGAAAGAAAATACACAGAGAGAGAGAAGCCAGAAGAGCAGTCAGAGGGAGAGCAAGAAGAGCATTTCTTTATCAAACGCCAACCATCTTTTCACAGGAGCCAAGGCTGCATAACGATCGTCCAAGGAGTAAGGCAGGGCTGCCGTCTCCTTCCCGAGCCTCTATCGTCCCCCCCCAGAATCTAAAATAAATAATTGTACTTAGACTGCTGTACCTAGGTTTCCGTCCCTAGGCTTTCTTTGTACAAGCGAGTTTGTATTGTGAGTCTAAGTTCAGTCCTCCCATAAAACTGTTCTGTACTTTTACAATCAATGGCAAACAACAATCCCTAAGCATCACCAGGATTGGCTGAAAGCTCTTCGATCCGACGCTTCAAGTCTTTTGCCCGAGTCTCTGCGGTCGCCAGGACTCGGCGTTCGGCTTCTTGACGCATCTTTTCTATGGCCTCAGGGGAAGTGTCATCCTCATACTTCTCGTCCAACTGTTGCCGCTGTTAAGCCAGGAAAAGAGCCTGACGGGTGAAAGCTGCTTCCTCCTCCTTAGATGCTACATGTTCAGCCTGGACTCGCTCAGCATCTAACAAGAGTTGGGCCCGCTGGTCTTCAAGGAGGCAAATCTTGGCATTAACCTCCGCTATACTAGCGTCCAACGCAGCTTGCAACTCTATCTTCTCCTGCATGGACTGAGATAGCCTCTCCACCGCAGCCTCAGCTTCGACCACCTCGTGTTCCCAGACAGCCACAGTGGCCTGATAAGATGACTCAATTTCAGCGATCAACTTCTCCTTTTCTGCTTCTATCAGAGCGGAGAGATCATTTCGCTGGATACTCTGAAACTCGAAAAGCAGCTGGTCGAGCTCGGCCACCGATGCCTCCAGAATCTCGGCCATATGGTCATGGCCCTGGTGGGAACGTATCAGACCAATGTGAGGGAGCACCATGGTTTTTGCCATCGCAAAACTCCCGTCAACATTCATCACTGTCGATACGCCCCTCTGCAGCATCTTGTATACTGCCTCAAAGATAAACTTCATGTACTCATCCGCATCCGCCAGCACTTACGGCGTCATAGGAGGAGTTAGAGGAGCTGCTCTAGACGGCGGACCGGAAGAAGACCCGCCAACTTCAATCTGCGAGGTTGGAACCTCGGCATCAATGGACTCTCCCTCAACAGGGGCTTGAACTTTGCCGCTGGCCCGAGGAGCCAAAAGAACGGAAGGAGCCGAGAGGGGCGTCGATATCGTACCCCAAGTAGAAGGAGCAACAGGGGGTTCCAGCAAACCCTTATCCTTCTCAAGCTCGGAGGGACCACCGACGTCAGAGGCTACCTCCTTCGTCTCCAACACACTATCAGCAGGCCGTACGGGACCCTCACCCTCTGGCAAAGCAGCGAGATCAGCACTTGTTTCCTGACTCGGCTTCCCGGGAGTCAGACTCGGCGGACAAGTCTCATTTTCATCATCGAATTCCTCCACGGGGATAGAATCGGTCGCTACCTCCCGGTCGGCAGCCACCTCAGCCTCCGCTGCTGAGTCCGAGGTAGGGCTCGGCAACCCTGCAGCCGACCTTCCCTCATCATAACAAGGAGGGGAATCAGCCCACTCCTTTGTTTTAATCATGTCTGTTGCTACCGCAATAGGCTCACTCATCTCTGGAGGAACGTCATCCGAAGAGGACAAACTCCACTCCACTTTCTCATCTGGAAGTCCCGTATCTGCTTGGTCCTCAATGCCAAAGGCTCCCACGGCGGCTTGCACCCTCCCGGGAACTGCTTCATCCTCAGCTTCCCTTCCAACATAATCTGGAGATACTAAAATCTTCGTAGGAACGACATTGTCAGGATTCTCCTCCACGGGAGACACTACAATCGGAGGAATACGCTCGTCAGAAGAGCTCACCACCTCTTTCGATTTACTGACGCCCGGTTTCGAAACCCGGGTTTTCTTTTTCAACGGTTCCTACAAAAGGGGCATATGTCACAAAAATGACAGAAGGAGCCAGATTATGGGGAACGTCTTTACCTCAGCAGGAACTGATTCTATTGGCATTACAGGCGGCACTCCCGTAGCCTCCACCTTTGGAGTCGTCGCTTTTCTTGACCTTTTTGGTGCAGACGAACCGGCTTCTGCGTCAGTCTGCCTCTTTCCAGCTGGGGGGTCTTCCCGAGTGCCTCCCGTTGATGCGACAGCAGCAGCCCGATATACTGCCAACTCTGGTGGACGATATGACCAGGCCGCCGCCAACATGTTCTTCGTAGCCTCTAGCTGAGTTCCAACGATGAAACTAGTCTCCCTGTCATATTCAGGAGGCACAATATTTATGGTGCAATACAGCTTAACAGCCGAATACAGGATCTGTGGCCGAGGGTTGTAAACTGGTGTATTGAAACGAACCCCAGTGCACCCGGTATTATAATATTGCCAACCCCGGACTCCATCCAGTAAACTTCCAGCAAACCCCAGACTGTTACTGGGGTTCCGTAACATTAGCTGGGTATAACCAAACTGGAGAGCAAACCGGCTCGACAAATACGGCTCCAGATAACACTTATTCTGGTTGCGGTAAACCAAGTGGGAAGGCCGAATACTCTACAACCAACGAAACCCCCATTTCGGCAGAGTGATCGCATCCTCACCGGAGTCCTCCAAATCCTGGTCAGCCTCGAAATCTTTGAAGATGGGACTGACCTTGACGATCTTCCACCCCTGAAGATAAGACAAAACTCTCCTACAGACGGGGACGTCGGTGTGCAACCACTTTCTCTTATAGAAGCGACGGATAAAGGCGTCACCTTCAATGTGATCGTCTTCAGGACCCGGACTCATCCCGTTCGGGTGATGCAGAATTAACTATCCCATCAGATAATGGAATGGTAGCTCAGCTCGAAGAAAGTTGTCTTTTCTGCCACTCTCATGGACCACGTCGTCAGCAAAATCCTTCAAACCCCGCAGTAGGTTACACACCATCGCGGGAAGAAGAGCCAAAGGGCGACCAAAAACCAGTTTTACTGCTGGCAAAATGAGGTTTCGGGTCAACCTCTCTACAGAGCCTGACCCACCTGAGAATACACAGCCCCAGAGCCATATCATCAAGTATGCAGTCAACACTACCTTGGATGACATCCGGTGCACGCAATGCCAGAAACAGCTGTATACATCCTCGCCACTCTCATTTGAACGAGGAGCCTTCTCGACTAGTCGGCTCATTTCGGAGGTTACTTCCGAGGGCTTCAGTCCTTGCGGAGTCGTAAACCGAACCTTCGTAGAGTCCGCCAGGTCCTGCTTAAAGACATAATCCCTCCAAGTAGTCACATGAGGCTGTGACTTGCCTTTGTCCTTTCGTTGCAGCAGATAATGATGGCTCGCCACCTCTTTAAAAACAGCCATCATCTCCGGGTCCTTCTTTTCCAGAACAAGGATCTCTTCATTTGACGAAAAATATTCCTCGTACGGTTTCGAGCCCCAGGGAAGCTTGGACACCTCGTACATCTCATGGAGAGCCAATCCCAACTCTCCTACAGGAGTAAAGAAAGTGCTAGTCTGGGTATTGAACATTTCCAGGAGTGCAAGAAACATATGCTTGTTGAGGTCTACGCCGGCCTGTGTGGCACGGATAGCGGCAGTCAGCCCAATCTCTTTAAGCTCAGCCTTGAATTTCGACAACACCCAAAGGGTCAACTCGTCCTACTTCGGCACATGGTGACACCAACCTTCAACCCTAAAGCTACCTTTCGGATACATAACCTTCGATGTTAGCATCCGATTTGCAAAGGTCGAAGCACCAAAGGCGAAGGTGTCATTAGGGACATCACTATAAAGGCTCCCAGGGCGCAAAGTTCGGCAACTGAACGAGGTCCCGGCTCGCGAGGCGGCCAAGGTATCTCTTTGATTCGAAGTAACATCAATCGAAAGGGTACCCTCCACTGCCCCCTCCTTAAGAAAGAGTAAGTTTCCATGGCATCCTTCACTTTGAAGCCAAACGGTAGAAGGCCGTCAGCGGCAATTGGCGTTCAAGTTGCCGCATGTACTGAACCATGCCCTTCGCAGAGAAGAACCAGTCTTCCTTGATCTTCAGTACCTTTGCCTCGGTGGAGGTCAAATGGTCACCAAACAGAAAGGCAGGTTTTAAGAAAGTCGCATCCTCAGACTCAGCGGATTTCAGTTTGTCGCTCTCCATCATACTCTGGAGAAAAACAGGTGACTGATCGCGGATTTGCAATATTCTCTCGGAAGGCTGATTCAATAGGATAGCAGCCTTCGCGGGGTTAATAACCTCCTCGTCGAAATCAACTCCCATTTGGCAAAGAGAAGCATCCAGAAGGACTTCATTCAGCAAAGGGATAGTCATCGACATTGACACAGCAAAGACAAAAGTCAGGCCACATAGAAGTTTTAAGAAGACAAAATATTGGGTGTGTCAAGCAGCCTGGCGCATCATTAGGGTCTAAACGCATGCGCGTCAGCAGTGAAGCTTCGGCGCATCATCAGGGTGTAAACCCATGTGCGTCAGCAGTGAAGCTTCGGTGCATCATCAGGATTTAAACCCATGCGCATTAGCAGTGAAGCTTTGGTGCATCATCAGGATTTAAAACCATGCGCGTCAGCAGTGAAGCTTCGGCGCATCATCAGGGTGTAAACCCATGCGCATCAGCAGTAAAACCTCAGCGCATAATCAGGGCCTAAACCCATGCGCGTCGGCAGAATAACCTCAGCGCATCATCAGGACAGAAGTCCATGCGCGTCGGCGATAAAGAGTTAGGGCACAGCAACATGATGCAACTCATCCATGTGCTCCAGACTCGTCTAAAAAGTTGGAAGATCACACCCACCCATCATCGCAAGCCGAACGTCGGCCAGAGTCACAATGGTGACAGGAGCGACCTCCTCGACGAACTTCGCAGGCTCCTTCCCCTTGCCAGCACCACCGCGAGGAGTTTTGGGGGCCATCTCGTGAAAGAAGAAGTTAGGGTTTTTCGAAAGAAGAACTCTAGAGAAGAAGAAAGCAAAGTGGAGAAGAACCCTCTCTCTCCATCAGACGCCTACTTATAGGCTTGGGCATACGAGGAAACCGATGAGGAATGACATCAGCCGCCGCTTGGGGTTCTGCAAAATGATAACTGCAAATAATCCAAAAAGATCATCATTAATCTTTTGTTGATTACTTCGAAGCATTATCATTTAACTGAGAGGAGCATGAGCCCTATCACTGATGCATGGAGTAATCATGCGTCCGAACAGTCATGCGTCCTGTTGAAGACACCACCATGCTTCTTATTCAAAGTATTCCAAAACTTGATAAAAAGTTTTGAAAACTCTGAAGGGGGTCTTGTAGAAGCATGGAATTTCAGGACCGAAAATCCTATGCGCCTAATATTACGTGCGCCCGGGAGCTCAGATGAAGTACTTGGCACAGCAAACAGCAAAAGCATAGACATTAAAAGAAGATTTTTATTTTCATATAAGAGTCTATTACATGTCTAAAAAAGTCTTTACAAAGAAGAATTTCTACAAAGAAAAGACCCTAAGTCTACAGCTAGGCGCAGCAACCGCTATGCGCTCTCAGTCAGGCGCATCTCTTCAGCGTTTCAGTTTGCCGCATCACTTCAGCGTCTCAGTCAGGCGAATCTCCTCAGAGTCTCAGTTATGCGCATCATGAAGTCTCAGCATATGCGCTCCACTTCGGCCCGATCGAGTGATTTGACTAATGAAGCATTTATTGAGCAGAACAAGGGCGGGCTATCAACCCCACCCTAGCGGGAGGAAGAGCTCTCCAAAGCCCAAGGAAGAGGAGAGCACCGCAATCGATCCGTGACAAAAGGAGGCTTTCAACACAACCAGAATGGGCAACACCCACTCTGACAGAAGAAAGAGCCTCCAAAGCCGGGAGCACCATAATTCCGATCTGCGGTTCTTCCAGCATAACGGAGACGAGGCTCGAGCATCCCGATCTTTGGATGCAACGAGCATCCCGATTATATATTTTTTGAAGCAATGGGTACTTGTGGCGAACTCGCCTCCACTGAGGCTCGAACTCCCGACCACTTAGGCCACATGCATCTCTCTTAACCACTAGGCTAGAGGTCATTTGCATATATATATATATATTTTTTTTTTTTTTGAAGCAATGGGTACTTGTGGCGAACTCGCCTCGAACTCCCGACCACTTGGGCCGCATGCATCTCTCTTAACCACTAGGCTAGAGGTCATTTGCGCATATATATATATATATATATATATATATATATATATATATATATATATATATATATATATATATATATATATTCAGGTCCTTTAAATGATGCTAATCTAATTAGTTGGTAAGCTTCCTGTTGGATATCAAAGTTCTGAATGACATTACTGTCGCAATGCAGTTGTAAAGGCACACCAATACACATCAATAACAACCGTGATGCTACTGGACTGTTGGACAATTCCATGGGTTATTATTCTCAACTGGACCTTTCTAGGGATGCGTTATTCCCTATGGCAACTCTTGGGAGCCACCTTCTACGTCTTAGGCCTAGGATGGTGCTTATTTCTGATTCTGGGGTTTATTTACTATTTATTTATAGTTTATTGACTTATTAATATTTGTCATTTCTTTTGATTAATGCAGTGGTGATTGTTTAAGAGTATCAGCCTCTACTCCTACAAGAAGAGAAATCAAGTCTTGGGTTGAGGGGGATCGATGGGGTTTAATGCTTCGAATAAGATTCAGAAGTTCTCTGAATTTGAATGAGATTTTGGTTAGAAACAGTTTTGCAAATGTTTTAGTGTATAGAATATTATTCTCAAATATCTAATTGATGGTGATATGTCAAAATTATTTCCAACCATATTTGCGTGTCTTTCGAGCATAGGCATAAGCAAGCCATACCATACTTGGGTGTCTTTGGAACATTAACATAAGCAAGCCATATCCACTTCTATTTCTTCTTGTAGAGATCTTTCAATTCGTAGGTATGTTATCCTTTTTCTGAAGCTTCACTAGAAATTAATGTTGCATGTTCTACTGAATGTTCAATTTGGTTGCGATACATTGTCGACATTTCCATTTGATTGGTAGCATGTATAATTAGCAATGTTTTTTTTAATCTCTGGTTTAGTACTTTGACTTGTGAATTTGGCATTCTCATTTTTTTTATCTACTAAATATATTTTTTGTGACCTTTTTGGCTTTGCAAACCCGATGACCATCCCAACAATGAGAATTTGATCACAAGGCTTAAATCAATTGTGACAACTAAGAGGAAGGAAATAGCAATGGGGAAGCAAGGGAATGAGGAGAATATTTCAAATTATTTTCACAACAATAGGACATTTTTAGCAAGCATGATAGTTTAGTAAAATTGTATTAAACATACAATATTTATGCAAGACATTTTGAACATTTTGATTGTATTAGTCTATGTAGCTTTACCTTTACCTATACTTATGCTATGGATGTTCATTTACTTCCATTTATATTATAATCAGCTTTAATTTTGTAAAATCTCGCGGGTTAAAAAATAGTTATCCATATATAATATATTAAATCAAATTATATATTAAACCAAATTATAGGTTTGGAATTTCAAATAATTTGGACAATTAATAGAATGACATTTTACTATTCCAATGCTGGAACACATTATATTCATTCTAATAAGCGGACGAAAATTAATTTGTAATGATCCAGTAATAGCACAAAAATTAATCTGAAACACGTCATTAGGAACACTTTGTTAGTGTTCCAACACTGGCACATATACAAAGTGTTCCAATAAACGTCCCCTTGGAACTCTTTATTAGGAACACTGTATTAGTGTTCTAATACTGACACGCATATAAAGCGTTCCAATAAATGTCCCTTGGAACGCTTTTTTTCGTTCCAAGCATTTTGGCAGCCCAAAAATAGGCACGGAATAAATGCATTCCTAAAAATTTTTGGAACGGAATATCTCCGTTCCAAAATGACCATTTTGGTGTAGTGTTTTACTACATCTCTTTTCATTCCATGCTCAGTATGTTTAGTTTGTAGAACCAGTACTTGCTCCCGTCCTGACAGGATAACGTTGTAGGTATACTTTCTGAGGAGGAGTTGCTCTGTGATCCCTATTACGAGGCTATCATTGAGGACCAGGCCTTAGCTCCTAAGGAAGTCCCCGCAGGGAACCTCGCCTAATTGCTACTTTAGCTATCTTGGACTTAGACATTTGGGTTATTATGAACTTATATTTGGGTACTAGATTTTGTCTCCAGTTTTCATACTTTGAAAGTGTAATAACCAATTAAACTTATTTGCTTTCGCTTATAGATGTTGTGTTGTGATGAACTCTTAAAATGTTACTAATAGAATTGCTTAGAACCATATTGTCTATCTTTGGGAACAGCTTACTGCGCTTTATTTCAAGCGTAGGCTGGACATGGCTCGGCCCGGCCCAACAATTTGGGTTGCGGGTCGTGACAGAAACAAGTGGAAATAGATTTCGAGATAGAGTTTAGAGAGTTTCTCAGGGGTTGTTCCAAAGTACTATTTTGGTCAAAATTCAAAATTCCCTGAATATAACCTAAAATAATTCTCGACCTTCATATAAGATTGGCCAATCATTCTCTCCTTAACCTAAATGGTATATAAGTTCAACTTCTACTTCTAGTTCTCTCTCTGGGGTCCATAAATTCATCCTAATGCAAGAATAGAGTTCAATAATGGACAAGTATTCCAAATCACGACGAGCAAAAGCAAGTGAAAATAAACTCAAAAGAGTTTCGAAGTAAGATCCTCAGGGGTCATTCCTGGAATCTATCAAGAGTTTCCTAACATATGATTGAGTACCAAAATCCTAAAATATTCTATGACTCTAATCTTAATCCTAAGGCAGGCTCGCAGTAGTATGGCTAAGTGTAAGTACTACCACGACTTTGCATTAATAGCAAAGATGACATGTATGGGCCACCACAAAAATATGTCACGACCCGCATCCGAATAATCGGGCACAAGTACGTGGGCCACGCCCAGCCTATGCCACAGTATCGACTGTAGAACACTTTCAAGTACCAAGTATTTAACTACAACATATATGATCTACAATAACAACCTGTACTCAAATCACATGCAGCTAAGAAAGATATAAAATAGGAAAGATAGCAATAACATTATTCAACTATAGTCTACAAAAGATCATATGTGACAAGAATGTATCAGAGACAAATCCGATAACGAAAACACCATCTAAATAAAGAAATAATAGCCTAGAGCTCTCAGAAGTCAACTCACGGCAAATAGAACATCAAGAACCTGTCTCAGCTAGCATCATTATGTGGTCCAAGTATGTGGGACATAACAACTCCTAAAAATGTTGGTTATCCAGTCAGGATTGAAGCAAAATACATAAACTACCAACAGTTCCATTAAATTGACAAAATTTGTAAATAACTGTAAGCAATCTAATACATGATAGATAAGTAGAACTGAACAGTGCAAAAGGAGGGCGGCCGCTGAACGAAGGCGGCGCCAGCGGAGAGTCTCCGGCACGGGCAGAGATCGGATCTGAGCGTGGCTGCTCCGAAGAGGGAGGATCTCACCATGTTCGGGTGGAGCACGGCTGTAAACCCCCATAATTTATATTTGATTTTCATTATTTAATTATTATTTTTATGTATTTCATAAGTTATGGATTTATATGCTACTAGTTTATTAATATAATTAATGTATGTGTGTATATATATATTATTATATGTGTGCATGTGCGTATTCCTATTAAATAAGGAATATGATAGAATCTAGGATTTTTAGAAATTTATTGTGAATTTTTGAGACATTTTTTGGTAGCTTAAAAGATATAAATATATATATATATATATATATATATATATATATATATAGATATATATATTTATATATATAAGTATAATATAAATGTTTGTGAAAAAAAAAAGAAAAAAAAAGGAAAAGGATAGTGGGCCCGGCCACACCCAACAGGGGGCGGGCCAGGCTGAGTGATGGTAGCCGAGTGCTATATTAGAGGCATATAAGCCTTTAAGGAGGAATAAGAAAAAAAAAAAAAAAAAGTCCACCCACTCATAAAAGGGGCGGGCCCCACCTTCCCATGGTTGCTGTACAGTAACAACCGAATATAAATTTCCAACCCATGGGCATTGGATTCGTATTGGTATAAATAGTAGTATTAGGATTTTTCGTCCCACTTGTAATATATACAACTCCCTCCATAGACCTCAAAACCCTAGACTCCCAAAACGAAAATTGCGGCAGAACATACCCTCTTCGCCTACGAGTTCGTTTCACCAGCGACGGAGTTGTGTGCGCGACGAACGGAGCATCGAAAGTCAGTCCTTCGTCATCCACGGAGCAGTTTTTCCACTCAAGGTACCCTACTTTTCGACGACGTAACTTTTTACTCGTAGCACCGATTTTCGATCCGTAAAATTTTCTGGAAAGTAGACTTGACCCTCTTCGAGATCCTCCAGGTGGATTTCGAAAACAAACCATCGACTTGCTCGAAAAATCGAGACGAAGTTGAAGAAAAACCTGTTTTCTGTAATACTAAAAATTGTTTTGAAACGACAACTTGTCGGCCAATTTTCTTGCTGTGCAGTAAAGTACTGTAGGAACTAATTGAAACTGGTAAAAGACAACATAACCGAGATCGCAATACATCTTTTGGATCGTCGTTTCGATTTGCGTGTAAAAAGTAGATTGATGTTGAAGTTGAGGAAAAACCTGTGTTTAATTGTATAAATTTTCTGAATTTTCTCCGATACGACGTACGTCCCGACAAACCAGGCGACGTGGTCGTGCGCTATACGCATCGAAAGGCGCGTATGGACGTTGCGGACGTGTGGGAACTGACGGAACTCAGTTTCGTCGCGTGTGCGTGACGAAACCAACGCGTATCCGTCGAGATACCCCCGTATCGACGTTTTGCAAACTTGCCTATAACTTCGTGTACGATCGTCGGATTGAGACGAAACTTGCGCCAACAGGTCCGAATCAAAATTTTGGTCCTGTGTGCCAAGTTTGGTTCGATTCTGAGAAGGTCGAATCGAAACCCATTTTTGGCGAGCCTGCGACCCACTCAAACGGGCAAATTTGTACACGGCTCATCGGAATCGAAAACTGGACATACCGTTGAGTTCCTCTCCTCAAACTGAAACCGTAGACATATAGTTTGACGACTTTAGAGACCATAGACCTTGGCACGCGTTTCGGTGCGAAGCGGGTCCAACGGCGGACATCGTTTTGACCCAAAATTATGATTTTGCCCCTGTTCCAGAATTTGACTTTTGGACAGGCATTTCCTAGGTATATCTTTTACACCGAGTGTATTTTGATGTTTGTTTCAGCGTCTGGAGTTGTTTGGAGATTGTGACATTTCTTTGCTGACATTGTGATTTCTTGGGATTGCCACTTTGCACCATCAGGCAAGATACCTTGCCACCTTACTCTGTGATTATTTTACTTTATTTTTCTGTTATTTATTTTCAGTTTCATATATATTGCTCTATGTTTTACATCACTGTGCGTCCAAGTTACACTTGGGAGCAAGCGACCATATCGGTCGTTTTATTTGCTTTTATATTATTTTTGCATTGACTTAGCTTAGTGACTACCCATTGATGGTGAGGTATTGGTATATCTCATACGGCCATGACACGTACTTTACCACGTATTGTGAGTCTCATGTAGGACACGTACTCGTGTAGTCGGCCGGCCACCGATACGTATGAGGCGTGCGACAGATAGGAGTAACTGCCAATAGATTGCATGCTAGTAGACTTGGCAGTTACTAGAGGTACATATGAGTCATGGATGTGACTCTAATAGGCATTGGGTGGGAAGAACAGTTCCTTAACGTATGGGTCATATATGCACTGTCCTGATTGCCGGTTATCTCCAGTGGGAGGTATGGTCCTGCTAGCCGGTTATCTCCAGTGGAAGGTACGGTCCTGATTGCCGGTTATCTCCAGTGGGAGATACGGTCCTGATTCCTGATATTCCTGAACCTGCCCATGAGTCAAAGGTTTGTTCTTATTGCATTATGATTCCTGATATTCCTGAACCTGCCCATGCGTCAAAGGTTTGTTCTTATTGCATTATCACTGTAGACTGGTTAGGCACCTGATTGCATACATATTTCTTTCTTTATATTATATATCACAGTTATTATGGCATGGTGTTTTCTTGTATCTTGTTACGTCCCTCTGAGGACCTGGTTATCTCTCCAGGATTAGACGACTTCCCACGGGAGTACGGAGCAGCTCTGGATCTAGCTTACATTGATACCAAGTCAGCTCCTACTGATTTCTAGTCTATTCTTTGTTGGAGACATTAGTGGATATTATTTTTACATCTCTTTTCTTTCTATTCTGCGGAGGTTGGACTCCGATCTTTTGAGACTATTTTTTATAGCTGTTTGGAGTGAGCATGTTCACCCGACTATCTTTTGATACTCTTATTTATTATTTGGACTCTATATTTTCTGTGTAGAGCTGTGATGAGATTTGATTATGTTATTCTGACCTGTGATTATTTTATTTACAGCTTATGTACATATATGAGAATTCTATATATTGGAGTATTATTCGTATATGTGCAGCTGGCATGTTCACGTTCTTGGTCCTATGTATTATGGGACTGGGGCATTACAACGGCGTCATTCGACGGAGGCTCTGGAGACACGGGCAAAGCTCCGCAGGTTCGTCTTGTTAGAAATTTATTGTACCCTGTCGATTCATGAGATGAAGAACATAAATTAAATTGCAAAAGCGTACCTGAATCCATTGCTAGGCTTGATGGATCTTAAAATGGTCGACCTTTTATGGGGTTCGATCTTCCAACTTGCTACGACCCTTAATGACAAAGAAAAATTCGAATCCTTTGTCCCTCTCTTTCAGTTGATAGGGATGCAGAAGAGAAAAAAAAGAAAACCTCTCTTTTGGTGGCCGTATAAGTTGGGGACCATAACCCTAATGAATACATATATTTATATGTTTTGATATTTCTAATTTGGCTCCACATCAAATTAGAATTATCTTCGGTATCTACACATTAATTCCATGACAATTATACACTTAAGCCAATTTTTAAATAGACCACTTTAATTTGGCTTAATTATTTAGATAGTCCAAACACAATTAATTTTACATGTGTGGCCCCTTAATTATTGAATAATTCCAACAATCTCTCACTGGGCCACATATGTAACCTTATAATTGTGTTAACCTTAGTGAGCTCATAAATTGCTATCTTAATCCTTAGGGTATATCCGGACAATCTCGTCCATTAACCATATCAACATAGGATCAAAGCGGCCTTCGTCACATATAGCGTAACTAAACCATCAATGGTCACATATACCAATATAGCTAAACGACATAGATCAATCATGGATGCGTAGTATGAAAATTACACGCAATTTGATCAATACATGTCTATTTCCAACTGGTCCTCCTTAACTTTAGTGAGACCAATACTTTAACATAATTGAAACAGAATGAACTGAATTTCCATATATCTGATCAGATAAATATCCAAAATACTTTAATACATAAATTTGTCCAAAACCAAATAGCACCCAAATACATAAAATACAAACTCCCACTGTATTACCATATTCTTAATTAAGATAACATCCATATGAGCAGTATGCTCATGAAAGACCCTGGGTGATATTGCTTTTGTGAGCGGATCCGCTAACGTAGAGTTTGTCCTAATGTGCTATATGAACACTTTTACCATTCTGAATTCTTTCCTTCACAACTAGAAATTTTATGTCAACATCCTTTGACTTATACAAGTTCTTGTTGTTATTAGAATATATTACTGCTGATTTATTGTCACACCATAATTTTATGTGGTCTTTCAATATCGTACTATAGGCGCAGCCTTGTGACAAAATTTCGTAATCATATTCCCTGAATAAATGCCCCATAGCATGTTATAAACATTTCTGCCATGGTGAAAGAAATTATGAGTGCATGTTTGACACTCATCCAAAATATATCTCCATTAGTCAGCATAACCTGATGTAGATCTCCTGCTGTGTTGGCGTCCAACAAAATTGGAGTCGGAATACCTTATGATCTCCAGAATTATCTGATCTCCTACAAAGAGCATATAATTTCTTGTTCTCTATTAATTACTTAAGTAGTTTGGCTGCTACCCAATGATCCATCCATATTTGCTTAAATATCTGCCTAATATCCTAATATGTACGTAATATCCTGACGCATACATACTTGAGCATACATTAGACTCCCTAGAATTGGTCATGAACGGAAAATCTATTGTATTTTGTTAATTTTAAGGCTAACCTTAGGGCACTTGATTGATACCGAATTTGTCTCCTTTAACGAGAGGTGTCACCTGGTTTGCATTGAATACTTTAATTAATATACAAAACCAAAAAATTATTCCTACTCCCGCTGAACTTGTGATACACATAATCTTCAACAGTGTTCATCTCAAAACCAAACGAGATAATCACTTGAAGTACCTTTGACGAGAAGCTTACTTGAGTTCATAAATAGATTTTGTCAATTTGTAAACCATATTTTTTTGGGTCTTTCGATACAAAGTTTTCTGGTTGCACCATATAAACTGTTTCATCAATGTTACCATTGAGAAATGTCGTTTTGATATCCATTTAATGTAATTCAAGATCAAAATGTGCAACATGTGCTATGATTGTTTTAAAGGAGTTTTTCAAAGATATCGAAGAGAAAAAAACTCTTTAAAATCAATCCCAAAATTTTGAGTAAAGTCACTAGCTACAAGACGTACTTTATACCTCTCCACATAACCCTTCGAATCCTTCTTGGTTCTAAATGTCCATTTGCAACCAATGGACTTCATACATGTTGGTAATGGAACAAGTTCTTAAACTTTATTGTCTTGCATGGACTTATACTCATTATTTATTGTATCAATCCACTTTGAGAACTGAAACTTTCCATGGCCTGACGGAAGTTGATTAGATTATCTTCCAGTATCCACAGTCTTCCTCACGTTTTTAGAAAAATATGACAAATATTATCCAAAATTATAGTTCTCCTTTCTCTGGTGGACCATCTTAATATTACCGATTCTTGAGGTTGTTGAGTTTGTTCCTTAGGAATAATTACCTTATCTTGAATGGGATGCCGCTACGTTGTCGTTGTTAAGGTATCTCAACAACGACTTATAGAGGTAATTCGACATTGTCTTATTGAGGCTCTGAATTCACTTCTTGATCATGACAGGTATAGAATCATGTACATCGTCAAAAGTGATAGTAGGAATCGTAATTGATTCCTTCTCAAAGACAATGATCCTGACTTTATCTCTCCCCCAAACTCAACATCCTCAAAAAATATTATACTTCTCGTCTCAAAAAAAAAATTCTTAGTGTGGGACCGTATAATTATTAACCCTCGGTTTGTCAACATAGTCAATAAAGTAGCTGCTTATAATTTAACTTCGGTCTGTCTTCCCTTTACATATTCAATACAGACATTGAAGTCTATAAAGCCAATGGAATCCAAATCTCATCAGACACAAGCCGTTAAACTCTATTTCTAGAGATGTAACCTAATCGCTTATGCCATAATGAGGTTAAATTTTTATTATTGTTAATTTTGTATTTAGTACCACATGTCCCCACTTGCAAGGTTTTATTTAAGTTACAATAGTTTCAACTGAATATAGGTGATCATAAACCTTAAAGGAACTATTACCAATAATATTTTGTTGTAAAGATAGACTAAACTTATTATTTCCAAATGAACAATGATAACCAGATTTGTCCATTAAGAAAATTGAAACAGAATTTTGTTTAAAAGACGGTACAATAAAAGTGTATCAAATCCAAATAATAATCGGTTCCTAATAATAACCTAAAATATCCTATTGCTTCCACTTTTACCGAATTTTTGTCGCCCACATAGATGTATCTTTCACCATCAATTGACTTTCAGTAGCTCAGGTAACCTTGTCTAGAACACTAATGTGGGTAGTCACACCAGAATATAACCACCATGAGTTTCTTGGTACTAAAGCTAAATTAACCTCAGAACAGACCAAATTTAGAAATGTACTTTTCTTTATACGTCATGTGTGGTACTCTGTACATTTTTTCCTTATGTGTTCTGGCTTGTCTCAAAAGAAATAACCCTTAGTTTTATATTGTTGTTTCTTTTAAGCTGGACCCTTAGCAGCTTCTGTATTTATTTTCTTTTTGTCCTTAAAGTTTATCCCATTAAAAATAAAATTTAAATTCTTATTGGCAGATATTCTAGCAACATTAACTGTAAAGTGAACAAAATAACAAAAAATAAAATGCTCTAATTAATAACCAAAGAGTAAAATATAGTCAAACAAATTCAAATAATGGTGAACCCCATCTCAAGATACCTAGTACATCATCAATATCAAGTCTTTGGACAGTGATATTAACTGCAAGTGGTACTCTTGGTGTAATGATCAAACGTTGACAATAAGTCATGTCAAATAATCAGCCTATCTTTGGATCGGGTTATTATTCACATATAAACCTTACAATTGTCACACATTTATCACTACAAGTATGTGTGCAATTCGGCCAAGTATTAACCTTCCTTTGGGCCGACTAATACCCGCATGAATATACACACACAAACATCCGACATCCCTCATAGGCTATCTACGCAAGAGAGGTCACTTTGGCGACATCTTGTTTCAATGAGCCTACTTAGAATATTAGACAACTATTGTTAGTCACAAAGGGCACCAAAAAATTTGAAGGTTGACTAAATTTTACAAAAGCGAATCATGTCCAAAATCTTATGTACATGCATATTTATAAAATTATTACTCAAATAGAGTAATCAAAAGCATAAGCATGAATTTTAATTTGACAAAACTGGATATTATCAACATAACAAAATTCATTAACTGAAAATAATAACTCCAAAATATATATCCAAACTTTAGACCAATTAAAAAAAATAAAGTCGTTACTAATTTCCAAAAAATTCATATACCAAGCTGCAATATATCCAGAAAATGTCAACATGTTAGTACGTTCCAAATTAAACTTGTGTATCTTAGACACAATCAAACCTTTCCTTATCCATATAGAAACCATATACAAACCAAATATCTGAATCATATACAATCTGTTTCCATCCATGCTTTTAGAAAGCACAATATCTATTGATTATGCAAAAATACTAGCAATTAGCGACTTTCTGAATGCTTAATATTCCAGAAGATCCCCTTATAAAATAATATATCAAATGATATATGAAACTAAGTGTATGAAAAAGAAAATCTAAATGCCGAAGTTGATAATAAAAAAATGGCGTCCGAATCCACTTAAAAAAATTAGTTTCAACATCCATCTAACTAATTTAGATTCAAAAAAAACATTTAATAGATCACAAGTAACAAACTATAGTCTTATCATGTTGAAGCCAGAAATTGTAGCAGTGCAACTATCTCCAAGGAACATATTTTGCCAAACTTGTGAAATATTAAGTTCACAAAAAAAATCATGGTTTATTGTTGGTTGTTACTACACAAATAACAGAAGGTTGAAATCTCTGATGTTTAATCATCATCATCTTGTGAAACACAACAAATTACATCAACATATGATTGCATAAACCACAACAAATTGTATATACCAGATGCTTTAAGTAAATAGTCGAATTAATAATAAAGATGCCTAACAAAGTAGTTGGCAATTGACATACGTAAACATACTCTAACAAACAATGTTTTAGCATAGGTGACCATGCTAATGTGTCCATATGGCCGACCACGTTGTCCGTATTTGGACTCAGTGAATTCGACTAAATCCATTATATATATATATATATATATATATATATATATATATATATATATATATATATATATATATATATATATATATATATATAAAACAACATAACCATATATCGGATGAGTGATTTTCTTTTCCTTCTTTTTTTTTAAATCAACATTATACATAAGAAGGATCTAAATTGGTTGATTAAAAAAAAAATTGATTGGACAATAAGAACCCTAAATTAAATTAGATCTTACGATCTAGGGTTTCTAAACAACAACAAAAATTAAATCTAAACCTTCAATCTCATAAATCAAACAAGGAGGCTCTGATACCACTTGTTAGAAATTTATTGTACCCTGTCGATTCATGAGATGAAGAACATAAATTAAATTGCAGAAGTGTACCTGAATCCATTGCTAGGCTTGATAGATCTTGAAGCGGTCGACCTTTTATGGGGTTCGATCTTCCAACTTGCTACGACCCTTAATGACAAAGAAGAATCTGAATCCTTTGTCCATCTCTTTCTGTTGATGGGGATGCAGAAGAGAAAAAGAGAAAACCTCTCTTTTGTTGGCCGTATAAGTTGGGGACCATAACCCTAATGAATACATATATTTATATGTTTTGATATTTCTAATTTGGCCCCTCATCAAATTAGAATTATCTCTGGTATCTACACATTAATTCCATGACAATTATACCCTTAAGCCAATTTTCAAATAGACCACTTTAATTTGGCTTAATTATTTAGATAGCCCAAACACAATTAATTTTACATGTGTGGCCCCTTAATCATTGAATAATTCCAACACGTCTCTCTCTCTGTCCTTCTCTCTGCGATGGTTGTGGCGTATGGCACTGGTGGTGGAGGTATAGGCGAACTGGCGGTGGAGCTTTGGACGGTCGGTGATGGCCAGGTAAAAGGAGGTCGGGAGGTTGTGTTTGTGGTGGCTGTGGTGGCTGTGGTGGCTAGGGGTGGTGACGATGATGGTTGGGCTGTCGATGGGCGCAGGGAGTGGTATGGTGGTGATGACAACCACCAGTCGGGGTGGTTCGGCCGGAAGGCTAGGATGGCCCGGGTGTTGGGGGGTTGCTGCCTTGGCCGAAATGGGGGCTGCTACAGGAAATTAGGTTTAGGAATTCTATGATGTAAAATTTGGAGAAATGAACTATTTATAGGGCAGGAAGGAAAAACCCTAAAAGAAAATGTAATTGTAATAGAAATTAAAAATTTAGTGAAAATACTAACACACTAACTCTAGTGCTAACTACTAACATTATTACCATCCGTTGATTAATTAGTACTAAAATAAATACTAGCTAATAATTATTTAAATAATTAATTACTAGTTTATTAATAATTGCTAACTAATTACAATTTAGCTATGATTACCAATTACTAGCAAAACAAAGTCGTCGCCCACGATCCGAGCCTAAGGCTTGGTAGGCTAAACTAGGACCGAAACGGCTTTAGTCCGACACGAGGGAAAATCGCATAACCATCCAATTATCAAAACCTTTAAACTAAAATAATAAGTAAATGAATATTTTTATTTACAATCTCAACTTTACAAAATATTTTCTCTATATAAATAAATATTTATAACTTATAGATTTTCTCAAGATGGGAATTTAAATTAGGATAAAATCTCAAAAATAGTTTTTTACAAAACCAACAGTACAACAAAATATCGATAACAAATTACGATCGAAAATACGTTCTCAATATTAGAATTGTACGATTTTCGAAGATTCAAAAAATTCGAAGATTTGAAAATACAAAAATTTTGAAAAATCCAAGGAATCGATTAACGGAGGTTACATCTAATGACTTTCTTTATGCAGGTAAAGTTAAACTAATTAGGTTTCCTTAAAGCCTTCCATAGTTATAGTTATTAAATAGGGTACATGTTTAGTTAATTGGTAGTATGCTTGATTATAGTTATCATTGGTTTCTTAATCTTTTATATCTCTATGATCTAGTCTACAAATTTTTTTAGATTGCCTTAGAGGTTACATATTTATATTATGTTATGTTGATTTTTGAGAACAAATATTTTAAGGGGGATAGTATGTAGCACCTGCTTCCTAAAAAAGTTTTAAGGTTTATTTTGAGATAACAAGAGATCATAACCAAGCCTATAGGTGTGGTATGCTGATATTAGGTCACATGTGGTCACTAGGGTCTCTGAGTAGCCCCAAATAAGTTATTTTGGTAATTTTAAATTTTCTAGAATTTTTAAAGATTTTTTGTGAATTAATGTAAATAGGTTTATTATTTTTAGCAGCTTTTAGGATATGCTGTAAAGCCATTCAGGTTTATTTTGAGACCAAATATTTTTATTTAGGCTCTAGATGACTAAAAATATTTTTAGAATATTCTAGGATTTTTTTGTGAAACTTTGGAGATTTTTAGATAATTAAAATCCATAGAATTTATATTTCTATAGACTTTTGGGATTTACTGTGGTGTTTTGAGACAAAACTTTTTATTTAGGTTTTAGACACTTAGAAATATTTTCTAAATTTTTTTGAGAATTTTCTGAATTTTTTTGTAATTTACTTGGATTTATTTGGAGTTAAAATACATTTTTAATACATTTTTGTAATTAAAATAAATATTTACCAAGTCACCCATCCGGGCGGGCCCACCTGTCGGTTCCCAACAATAACCGCATCTCTCTTCCCTATATATACATGTATTTCAGAAACTCTATTTTTATTCCAGCCTCCTTTTGTGGTTTGATTTTGGAGAACCTTCAACTTTGCGGGACGATTGCGATCAACAATGACGTCTATTTCGAGTGTTATTTTTTAGAACCATATCGAGGTTAGCTTTGCAAAAATTATTTTTTTGTAATTATTAACATGAATTTCTGGAGATTTATTTGAGTACCGGTTGTCCAAAAATTGACGTATCGCACTATTTTCGAGATTCCAGGAGATTTCGAACTCCGTTTTGCGATCTGTTTGAAGTTTTTGAATGATTACACGAGGATCTAAAACATATAATTTTTCCAAAAATTTATAATTTCATTTATTATTTTGTTTATTTTGTTGAACTCAAATTTGAATGGTGATTCACCGATTTGGTCACGATTAGCCACAACGACGATAACTTTTGACCAAATCTTGATTTTATGGCACGGTCAATTCCGATGCACTCATGATACTGAAATCTACCAAGATGTACCCTCAAATCACTAAGTTTATAATGTTTGACTAGTTAGTCAACGGTACACCTCGATTTACGTGGCATAGATTCTAAAATTGGAACCGTAACTTTCTGTGGCCAAAATTTCTTATTTAAATTATATTTCAGATTATTATTAGGAATATGATTATTTTTAAATAAATCAGCGTAGTAAGCAAAATTTTGTTCTGAATCACCTCCGTAAGGGTGGTTAGAACCACTAACATCCATATTTTAAAAATTAAATTTTTTTAGTAAAAGAAGGAAGGAAGAAAAAAAATATTATCTACCAAAAAGAGAAAGAAAGAGAAAGAAAGAAAAATCAAAAATCAAAAAAACTATATTCTCTAAAATTAAAATTACTTGGACCGTCAACTTGAGGGAAGAGATGTTGAACTCCAAGAAATTTCGCAGAAGGTGAAGCCTCAAGAACACTGCACTTTGGCATACAGAAAGTTGTACTTCAAAATCCAGAACCTTGCTGTTCAATCTTCAGAGAATTGTTTAGCTTGTATATTTTATAAGAGAGGAAAGAAATGGTTGTATATAATTTTCATGAATTTAGTCTATTGATAGATTTTTTTGGTGCAAAATTACCTATTTTACCCTAAAAAAATAGTTATTATAAGGACATTTTTTGACATTTTAAACAAAATGACCAAAATACCCTTAAAACGTTCAAAAAACAACCATAAAATGTGGGTTGAATGGTCTTTTGCCATTCCAACGGTAAAAAACAAAAAAAAATGGCTGAACTGGACCGGTCCGGACCGTCCCGATCGAGTTCAGCGAGTTTGACCGGCCAAGACTCACAGTCAAACTGGGTCGGGCCGGTCAGGGCTTGCAGTTTCGGAGCTGGAACCCAGCTCGAACCCAATAGAAATGAGGGCCGTGCCGAGATGGGTCATTGACCGAGCTCAGGCTGGCTTAGACTAATTTATATCGGGCCGGACCCGAGCCGAAAATCGGACCGTCCGACCCACCTCACACCTTGAGACGGAGGGACATAGAGGGATATAATTTTTGGAGGCACAGATAGCATCACTCATATGACAACACTGCTACTCTTGTGATGGATGTTGCAGGTAGTGCTATGAAAGTAACTTCCAAAGCTTATGTTCATTGTTACTAAATACGTTTGTGCAAAAACTAGATTACCAAAGGTTATTTAAGTTAAAAAAGAAGCAGCTTTTGACAGGCACTGCTACTCTTGTGATGGATGTTGTAGGTGGTGCTATGAAACTGAAGGAATGTTTGGTTACGTGAAAGTGAGCTGAAACTCACAAAAAAATGCAACTCATCCGTACTCAGGTGAGTTCACTTGTTTGGTTGCAGGAGTTGAAACTTCACATTTTTGTGTGAAGTGATGGCATACAGTTTTTGTCCCCCCAATATTCCTCCATTTTCACATCCCAAAATTTTCAGAGGAACTCCTCTTTGAATCCTGAGGAAAGAGAAAATGGAAAGTCGGAAGGAGGACATAAACTTCTTCCGATCACCCCCCATGCCCAATCCTCCGCCCCTATTTTAATCCCCGTCACCACTTCGGTCGCTGTCCAGGTCGTGAACATGCCCGAACAACAGAAGCAGTAACCGGCGACCGCACTGCTCTGCTCCTCTCCGATCAATACTAAAAAAAAGAGGAAGACGAGGAAGAGGAGGAGGACGAAGGCAGAGGACCAATGGCTGCACGGTTACTCCTCCGACCATAGCCTCCTTTTATCTCTGGGAAGGGTAAGGGAAAGAGATGGTTTGTTTTGGGAATAGAAATGAGAATGGAAAAGAGATAATTTTTTAAATGAGAAAGGAGAGAGATGGTTTTTTTTTTTTAATCATGACATGAGAGAGATGGTTTAAGTATGGAAATTAATTATGGTAATTAATTTAATTATGATAATAAGGAAATAATGGTAATTAATTTAATTTGTCTTTAATTATGATAATAATAGGAATGTGAAAAAGATAATCTATTTAATAATGGTAATTAATGTATATTATGGTGAAAATAATAATAATAATAATAATAATAATAATAATAATAATAATAATAATAATAATAATTAGTAGTAGCAGTAGCAGGTGGTGGTAGTAGTAGTAGTAGTAGTAGTAGTAGTAGTAGTAGGAGGTAATTATTGTAATGTGTTTAATTATAATAATTAATTTATTTTGTCTTCAATAAAAATGTTACAAATATTTTTCTAACAATTTTGATGGTTAATGTATTTTTTTCGTTTAATTATGGTAATTAATTTAATTATGGGTTACCATATCTCCAACTCCAACATCCAGTTTCAACCACCATCCAAACAACCGAACTCATTTTTTTCCACTTTCAACAACAATCCAAACAATACTTCTTCTTTTTTTACTTGTAGGAGACAAAAAGTACTCTATCCAAACACATTTTAAAAAAGTGCTACTTGCTGCAAGTGCACTGCAACTCAATATGATGTAAGTGTCATTTTACACTTTTAAAGAGTTATTTTTATCCAAACAGCCCCTGAAATTAACTTCCAAAGCTTATGTGCATTGTTACTAAATACTTTTTTGCAAAAACCAGATTACCAAAGGTTCTTTAAGTAAAAAAGAAGAAGTAGCTTTTGACATATGCAAGAAGTGAAGGGCTTTTTGCAAATCTTCCCATTCCAATTTCTTACACAAAGTATAAATTGGGGACCAGACCGGAAGACTAATAAGCTCCGTCAAAGCACGCCACAGGCACAAAATAACTTAACCTATTCCACCCCCTGACGCGCTCCCCACCGTTGATGCCACGTCACCCTTCATCTCCACCGTTCGTCCGTTATCCCTATTATATAAGCCACTCCGGGCCCCAAAACCATCTCTCAACCCCAATTTAATCCCCTCCTCGCGTCCGCTCCGAAAGAAATGGAATGAACCGCCGCCGGTCCCTCCGAACCGCCATTGATGGGCCAGTCCGGCTCAGCTGCATCAAGAACTGACAACCCATCCTCCTCCTCCTCGAACCGCCGGTCCAGACCGACGTCAGCCATGGATCCGGCGATCGGCGGCGCTGCTCGCGACTACTCCTCTGATGTCCCCGACGAGTGCCTGGCACTGATCTTCCAGCTCCTCGGCTCCGGCGACCGGAAGAACTGCTCCCTCGTCTGCCGCCGCTGGCACTCCGTCGACGGCCAGAGCCGCCACCGCCTATCCCTTGACGCCCGCGCCGCCCTCGCCGCCGTCTTCCCGGCCATCTTCGACCGCTTCGACTCCGTCACCAAGCTCGCGCTCAAGTGCGACCGCCGCGCCGACAGCATCGGCGACGACGCGCTCGACCTCATCTCTGCACGATGCCCCAACCTCACCCGCCTCAAGCTCCGAGCCTGCCGCGAGATCACTGCTGCCGGCATGTCCGCCCTCGCGAAGAACTGCCCTAATCTCAAGAAGCTCTCCTGCGGATCTTGCACTTTTGGCTCCAAGGGGATCGACGCCGTGCTCCGCGGGTGCCCTCTTCTAGAAGAGATCTCGATCAAGCGTCTCCGCGGGCTCACCGACGCTGCTGGCGAGCAGATCGGGCCCGGCGTCGCCGCGACCTCGCTCCGATCGGTCTGTCTGAAGGAGCTCTACAACGGACAGTGCTTCGGCCCGCTCATCGCTGGAACGCCGAACCTCAGGACCCTCAAGCTCTTCCGCTGCTCTGGCGACTGGGACCGCCTCCTCGTTGAGACCGCCGAGAAAGTCTCGAAGATCGTCGAGATCCATCTCGAGAAGCTGCAGGTCACTGATCGCGGGCTATACGCCCTCTCGGCCTGCTCCGATCTCGAGGTGCTTCACCTGGTCAAGACCCCGGAATGCACCGACATAGGGCTCGCCGCCGTCGCGGAAAAGTGCAGGCTTTTGAGGAAGCTCCATATTGACGGATGGAAGACGAACCGGATCGGCGACGAGGGGCTGATGGCGGTGGCGAGGCGGTGCCCGAATCTCCAGGAGCTGGTGCTTGTCGGAGTGAATCCGACTGCACTGAGCTTAGGATTGATAGCTAGCAACTGTAAGAATCTTGAAAGGTTGGCCCTTTGTGGGAGTGAGACCTTTGGCGATGCCGAGATTTCGTGTATCGCTTCGAAATGTGTAGCTTTGAAGAAGCTCTGCATCAAGGGATGTCCGGTCTCCGATCAGGGAATGGAGGCTATCGCAGAAGGATGCCCTAATTTGGTGAAGATCAAGGTGAAGAAGTGTAGGGGGGTCACTCCGGAGGGTGCCGATTGGTTGAGAGCTTGTAGAGAGACTCTGGCTGTTAATTTGGACACGGTTGCTCCTATCGAGTTCCAGGATGCTGCGAGCATGAGCGAGAGTGGAATGGAGAATGGCGTTGGGGACCAGATTACTGGATTGGCCGAGCAAATTGCAGCTGTAGATCTTCCTTCCAGCAGCAATGGGCGGCCTTCACAGTGGAAGAGGATAGGGTTTATGTCGGGGAGGAACTTCTTCACTAATTTCAGGAGGTGGGGCGGCGGCGGCGGCAGTAGCGGAGGCGGCAGTAGCGGAGGCGGCAGTAGCAATCTCCATCACATGTGAAAGGAAAGAGGAAAGCTCTTTCATTTCATACATTTATATGTCCAAGTATTGTTTCCTTTATGCAACATTAACTCATATTTCATGTTTGAGTTTGATGTGTGGATGGATTTCTTCTGTGCTTTGCTTGATGGTACTTTTAACTGCTTAGAGTGGTAACACCATGTTCACTTGTTATATTTCGTATAACTATCCTGCTTTAATCTTTTCTGCTCATTTTGTCTTTAGTGAAATGCCTATAAAAGTTAAATTGTTTGCTGATTATACTGCTAATCTAGTAGTTATCATGGATGAGTATATTCATTGCATGGATGATGTGTTTTTTTAACTTTGTTGGGCGTGCCTATTACGCTATTTAGAGGATGACAATTTTGCTGTTTTTAAAAAAATATACTTCATTATTGGAATAAAGAAACGGCTTTATTGTGTGTAGACCTTGAGTTTCTTATTCATTCCCCTTAGATAGTCTTTCATTCACTCGGAGATCAATTTGTGCAGGCTTCTGAATTACAACTATGCTTTATAGTATTCTTTATGATTTTTAATCATAATTATGACTTATGGTAGATTGTCTATCAGATTTGATTTATAATCCTCACATTTACCATATCATGTGTCTATATATTGGTAGGTTTTATTTATTCAAACCATATTTATCATTGTGGGTATAAATAGATAACCTTATCTATGTTGTTGTGAACTAGGAACCATCTAGTGGATTTGAAATTCAACATTAAATATTTATTAATGTGGTTCACAAGTCCAGGAAACTTATAATATATTAGCATCATAGACTTTTAGTCTCTGTCATTCACTAAATTTATTTGTCGAGTGATATTCACCATGCAGTTAATTTGATAATTCTAAGGGGAAAAAGGAGCAGTATATATCATTTAGTTGTGTTGGAGGATAAGCAAAATTTAGTGGGAATGTTAGTTATCGCTTCTCCGAATTAGCTCTCCTAAACTGTAGTCCTATGTGGAACATTATACAAGGAGTGACTAATTTGGAGATGCACCAAGGTAAGAAGATGCACGGGGCTAGGGAATCCGGTTACCCTGATGCAAGAGGCTGCACTTGTGGCCGATGGAGGTCAGGAGGGAAGAATATAGTGGTCGCGAAGAATCATATCTAGGAGGAATGCACATTTAGTTTAGGAAAAATTGCAAGTACTCCAAGGCAAGGAAAATGCGAATATTCTCATGTGAAAATAAAGGTAACCAAAATGAGAAAAGATAGATGGGCAGTATATATATATATATATATATATATATATATATGACTTCTATGTGGAGCCAACCTCTACAAATATATAGCTTGTAAAAATGTGAAAGGATTGTCTGTGGTTTTGATTATGATCAAGCACAGGCAACGCCAAATTTCTCCACAGTAACATATATAGGCACATGTATAGCCATGTTTTGCAGTTGGCAAATATAATATTTTCAAGTACTTGTTTTACCTTCAGAAATCTTGTTACTGGTGGGTCTAAGTTAAGCCTTTGTTGCAGGCTGACTGGTTGCAACTATAGCTTATATAGGCACATGTATAGCCACGTTTCGCAGTTGGCAAATATAATATTCTCAAGTACTTGTTTTACCTTCAGAAATCTTGTTACTGGTGGGTCTAAGTTAAGCCTTTGTTGCAGGCTGACTAGTTACAATTAGAGCTTACTGTTTTAGTCTATCCTTTTGTATTACTGTTATGCATATATTCATAAACCCGATGAGCTTGGATGAGCATTATCAAAGAGTTGAATTGAAATACGTGAGCCTCATTATATTCTCTGGAGTCTGCTGCAGGCAGCATCAATTGTAAAATATTTTAGTTGTGACAAATGTCTACTGCAAGGCACTTCCAACAATGATTTAGTGCTAATTCAGGTTTGAGATGTTAAGTCGTAGGATGTTGGTTTTAGATTGTCTATGTTCTATCCTAGGCAATGACTGGATTGTGAATTCTGTTTTACTCATCAGACATGGGACTGTCGGGTTTTGACATGAATGGATTATTAAGAGGAAGATAAAAAACAGGATGTTGGCAAGATGCGGGAAGAGTGCAACTAAAAAGGTAATCCAGGAAATTTCTGCCAAGAATGCTAAGCCTAGGATCTATCCTAGGCGATGATTGGAATGTGAGTTGTGTTTAACTCATCAGACTCAAGAATGTCGGGTTTTGACATGAAAGGATTATTAGGAGGAAGATAAAAACATGATATTGGCAAGATAAGAGAGTGCAACTAAAGAAAAAAGGCAATTTTCTGTCAAAAATGACTAGGATAGTGAGGATTGGAATGTGAGCCTTGTTTAACTAATCAGACTCAAGAATATCGGGTTTTGACATGAAAGGATAGAGGAAGATAATCATGATATTGGCAGGATAAGGGAAATAGCGCAATAAAATTAAAAGCAAGGTAATTTCCCATCAGAAGTATAAGACTAGGATGTATCTTATTAAATATTTTGAAGGTTCTTTGCACGGGTGGCCAAGGGCTTTTTGAAAAATGAATCCCTTTTTGTGGAATGCTTGATGTAGATATTGTTCCTCTGTTGCTGCAGAGGATATGACCCTTATAGAGGTGAATGGAAGAAACAATTCTTGTAGGCGTCTGGAATAAAATCTTTGTTGCTTTTGTTTTAGACAAGTGTTTTAGGCACAAGGCCCTTGAAGCATGCTTCTTGTCAACCCACTAACTAGATCAACAACCTTTCAGCGAGCACATGAAGAATTGATCCCATTGTGCTGCAGCTTCAGCTTTGATGCAAATAGTCAAGGATACGAGTCTCTGAGTCCCCTGCTTATGTTATGTGTAAACTTTGGACCCATAATCAACAAATATGAAATGAGTAAAGCCTACATTAAAAAAGTTTCGGAAGGAAATATCTTGGTATTTGAGGATCTATTACCTGCTGGAAGATCTCCTTAAGTGCTTTTCTTTCAGTATTTTAGGGCTCGTTTGGATCAAGTTTTTGTATTCCTAGGAATAGGTTTTCAATTCCTTTCCCATGGGAAAGGAATTCAACATTCCCATACCCATGTTTGGTTAGGTTGGGAATAGGTACTTCAAAAATTTAAAAAAATTCATCTCCATGTTTGGTTTACAAAGGGATAGAAATATTAATTTAATTTAGTTTTCCTTTAATACCCTTTCGTTAATTTCATGATGATTTACATGTAGAAGTTGAAAATTTGAAAATAAAAAGAGGGTATAACCGTCCAAAAAAAAAAAGCCAAACATCATTCCTAGGAAAGCAAATCTATTCCCAAGAGGGGGCTTGGGAATAGCTTTCCCAAGTCAATGGGAATAGCTTTACCCCATGAACCCCTCCTATTCCCTCCTCATTCTCAATCCTAAACATACCAAACATGGGTAAGGAATTCAAAACCCATTCCCAAACCACAAAAACTTGAACCAAACACCCCCTTATGGTTCAAAAGATTAGCGTCAAAATGTGTCCTGACATGGGCAGTGGATTCAGTAGCAATCTGATGTGAATCGACTTAATCGGTTCACCAAACCCAACAAATAACCAAAAGGAATAGAAATAGAATGATCTTTTATATAGAAAAAGAACAAAACTCCCAACTTTGATGAACGGATCAAAGTAATAAATCCTTCTTCATTGACACTTGCGAGAGTTTTCTCAATACAAGCATAAAAACTAAAGACGGCTAGCCCTAGCTATAAATAGAAAAGGGAAACAAAACCCTAAAGGGATTATTGTGGTGAAAGACCACAATACCCTTTATAACTAAATAACAGAAAATGCCCCTTTATGACTAAATACAGAAAAAGGCCTAAACAGTGGGCCTGGGCCTAAACTCCACGTCTCCGACGACGGGCGTATGTGATGATGGGTGGGCCCACATCAATACCCCCCCCCTAACAGAGCCATCTTGTCCTCAAGGTGGAAATCTGGAAACTGCGTCTGGAAGCTCGCAGAGTCCTCCCAGGTCGCGTCACAGTCTGGCAGGCCGACCCAATGAATCAGGACCTCCTTCGTCTGGCCGGGTCCTCGTCGGATAGCTCGTACTGCCAAGGGCTCTAACTGTACCTCCATGTCCTCCGTGAGCGTCGGAGGAAGGGTGGGGGATGCTGCCTGATCCCCAATCGCCTTCCTCAACTGAGATACGTGGAAGACAGGATGAATCGATGATGTGTCTGGTAGCCCCAAACGATAAGCCACCTGCCCCACCCGAGCCACCACTGGATAAGGACCAAAGTATCGAGCCGCCAACTTCTCATTCGGCCGCCTCGCCATCGAGCGCTGTCGATAGGGACGTAGTTTGAGATAAACCATGTCCCCTTCCTGAAAGCTGACGTCCCGCCGATGTCTGTCTGCCTGTGCCCGCATCACCTGCTGTGCCCGCAACAGATGCTTCCGCAGCTCCTCCAAGACCCCGTCCCGGGTCAACATATACTCCTCCACCTGCCCTACTGGTGTCTGGGCGTCTCCGAATCGTACCAAGGGGGGCGGGTCGCGACCATACAACACCCGGAACGGCGTCGTCCCCGCCCGTGAGTGGTACGAAGTATTATACCAGTATTCCGCCCAAGCCAGCCAACTGTGCCACTGTCGGGGAGAATCAGAGGCGAAGCACCGCAAGTAGGTCTCGACGCTGCGGTTAACGACCTCCGTCTGGCCGTCAGTCTGGGGATGATATGCGGTACTCCTCTTCAGGACCGTACCGTGAACCCGAAATAACTCCCGCCAGAAAATACTCATGAATACCTTGTCCCGGTCCGAGATAATGGATGCGGGTACCCCATGGAGCCTGATCACCTCCCGAAGAAACGCCGTCGCTACAGTAACGGCCGTGTAAGGATGCTTCAGGGGAATGAAGTGAGCATACTTACTCAGCCTGTCCACCACCACCATGATCACCGTGTACCCCTCGGAACGTGGTAGCCCGTCGATGAAGTCCATGGTAACATCCTCCCAAACCCGCTCCGGCAAGGCCAGTGGCTGCAATAATCCTGCTGGGGCCATAGCCATATACTTGTGACGTTGGCAGACGTCACAAGCGGCTACCAATCGTGCGACGGCCCGTCGCATCCCGGGCCAAAACACCTCTCTGGCCATCCGCTGATAAGTCTGCTGAACCCCCGAATGACCTCCTGTCGCAGAACTATGGAACTCCTGGAATAAAACGGGAATAAAGGCCGAAGTCTTCGGCAGCACCATCCTCCCCTGGTAGAGCAAACGACGACCCGCTAACGTGTAGCCTGCTGGAGCGCCATCGCCGCCCTCTATCTGCTGCCGTATATGCTGCAGCTCTCTGTCCTGCTCTGCCTCCTGCAACATCGGCTCCCAATCTCGCCATATAGGACGTGATAGGGCGCCCAGGTCGATCACCTCCTCCCGTCGAGATAGAGCATCCGTCGCCTTGTTCTCCAGCCCTGGACGGTACTCGATCGTGAATCGATACCCGACCAGCTTGGACAACCAATGCTGATGCTCCTCAGTCACCAGCCGCTGCTCGAGGAGGTACTTGAGGCTCCTCTGATCGGTCCGTATCACAAACTCCCGTCCCAACAGGTAAGGCCTCCACTTCAGCACCGCCAAAACGATCGCCATCAGCTCCCTCTCATAGACCGATTTCAGTCGGGCTCTAGCAGATAGGACCTGACTAAAATAGGCTATGGGTCTCCCCTCCTGCATGAGTACCGCCCCGAGGCCATATCCCGAGGCGTCCGTCTCCACCACAAACGCTCTGCTGAAGTCGGGTAATGCTAGCACGGGTGCTGTCGTCATGGCGACCTTCAACGCCTCAAAGGCCTTAGTGGCCTCTTCTCCCCACTGGAAGCCCTCCTTCTTCAGCTGCTCCGTAAGGGCCCGAGCGATAGTGCCGTACCCTTTGACGAACTTCCTGTAGTAGCCCGTCAACCCCAGGAAGCCGCGTAAGGCCCGTAGTGTAGTGGGCACGGGCCAATCTAACATGGCCGCAATCTTCGTCCTGTCCGCTGCTACCCCCTCCGCCGACACCACGTGCCCCAGATACTCCACCTGCGCCAAACCGAAGCTGCACTTCTTTCGGTTGGCGTATAGCTGATGCGTAAGCAACTCCCGGAACACTATCCCCAAGTGGTCAGTGTGCTCCCCCATGCTTCGGCTGTAGATGAGGATGTCGTCGAAGAATACTAAGATGAACCTGCGAAGATAGGGTTGGAATACCTTATTCATCAATGCCTGGAAGGTCGAAGGAGCGTTGGTCAGTCCAAAAGGCATAACCAGAAACTCATAATGTCCCTCGTGAGTCCGGAACGCCGTCTTCGACACATCTTCCGGCCGCATCCGGATCTGGTGGTACCCTGCACGAAGGTCGATCTTCGAAAAGACAACTGCCCCATGCAGTTCGTCTAGCAGCTCGTCGATCACCGGGATAGGGAACTTGTCCGCGACTGTCTCCTTATTCAACGCCCGGTAGTCGACGCAAAATCTCCAGCTCCCGTCCTTCTTCTTCACCAACAGTACTGGTGATGAGAAAGGACTCACACTAGGCTGGATCACCCCCGCCTGCAGCATCTCCCGAACCATCCGCTCTATCTCGTCCTTCTGCAGATGCGGATACCTGTAGGGACGCACGCTCACCGGTGCCCCCTCCCCTCGGAGTACGATCGAGTGCTCGTGTCCTCTGATCGGAGGTAGCCCTTGCGGGCTCTGGAAGACCTCGGGGTACTGCTCCAGCACCGCTTCTACCTCCCTTGGTGTCTCCCCGTGAGTCGCCTCCTCGCCCGAGAACCCCTGGAGCTCGACCAAGTACCCCTCTCCTCCTGTCCGCAACGCCCGAGTAATGGCGCTGAAAGCCACCATAGAAAAACAGAGAGTCGGATCCCCGTTCAGCACCACCGCCGCGTCGCCCTCCCGAAACTCCATCCGCAGACGCTTCCAGTCCACCTTCATCTCCCCGAGGGTCTTCAGCCACTGGACTCCCAATATGATGTCTACATTGCCCAACTCCAATGGTAGGAAGTCCTCCGTCAGCTGAAAGCCCTGCAGTGAGAGCGACACCCCCTTGCAGAGGCCCTTGCTCTCCTCCACCTTCCCGGTGCCCAGCAACACCGTGAACTTCTCCACCGTACTCAACTCTAAACCGAGCCGATCGACCAGTCGTCGCGAGATGAAGTTGTGGGTGGCCCCACTGTCGATCAGCACTGTCACCGTCTGCTCTCCCAACTTCCCTGCTAACTTCATGGTATGGTTCGGAGTAAACCCTACCACGGAGTTGAGGGTCACCTCAGCCACATCCATATGCACATGCTCCTGCTCCTCTCCCGCCTCTGGCGCGACAGCGGCCTCTACCTCCTCGGCATCCTCCTCCTCGTCCGGTAGAATCACGATTTGCAGCAACTTGCTCGCACATCGATGACCGGGGGTGAATCTCTCGTCGCATCGGAAACATAGGCCAGCCGCCCTTCTCGCCCTCATGTCGGCCTCGGAGAGGCGTCTCCCTGGTACTGCGGCTCCTCCTGTTCCGCCCGTGGGTCTAGGCGGTACCGGTGGCGGGGCTGGTGCTGGTGCCCCCGCCGCTGGTCGAGGAAGAACTGTCCCTGCCTGGCTGCGCTGCCCCGTCGTCCCCCAAGCGCCCTTGAGGCGCTTCTCCTCTGCCAACTTCTCCTCGGCCTTGTGGGCTAGGCGGAGGAGATCTTCCAAGCATCGCGGACTCTGCAGCCTGAGCTCCGCTCGTATGGAGGGTTTCAAACCCTTCATAAACATCCCGATCTGCAACTCGTCCGACACCCCCCGAACGCGTCCAGATAATAGCTCGAACTTCGCGACGAAGTCTCGAACTGTCCCCTCCTGGCGTAGCGACGACCACTGCTCGTAGAAATCACCCGAAGCTGTCTCCTGGAAGCGGTCTAAAATGTAGCCCGTCAGCTCCGCCCAGCTGGTGAACGGGGTCCTCGCCATTCTCCACCGATACCATGCCAGGGCTTGGCCCTCAAAATAAATCCCAATGCACCTGAGGACCTCTGCTTCGGTCAGCTCCATGATCTCGAAATAGCGCTCCGCTCGAAAGATCCACTCGTCCGGGTTCTCGCCCTCGAACGTGGGCAGCTTCAGTTTCTTCAGCCGGCGATCCGCGCCAAGGTCACCGTGCTGCATATCCTCTCGGCCTCGTCCTCCTTCCCAGCGATGTGTATCTCTCCGCTGGGTCTCGTATGGGCCCCTGTCACCCTCCTCATACCGCTCGTCAGCCCAGATCTGCTCACCCCACTCCTCCACCGGGCCCCTGTAGTCACCGACTGCCCTCGTCCGTGGTGGTCGTCGTGGGAGAAAGTCCCCTCTCTGGAAGTTGGCGGAATCCGCCATTCCCCCAAAAAAATTGCTGCCTCCGGCGTACCTCGCTCCTCCTGGGGGCTCCGCTCCTCCCGTCCACGCCGGGACTCCCGCCAAGCCCCTCCCCGGGCCCGCGAACCTATCTCCGTGGATCGTCATCATCGTCCGACCCCCGAAGGAGGCCCCAAACCCTAGGGTTTCTCCCGCGCGCGGAGCCGCTCCGCCGGGACCGTACGGGTCGCCGGCGCCCGGCCACGGTCGCTCGCCGGGGGCTCCCGCGGCCCCGACCGGCCAGGGGTGGCGGTCGGCGGCCGGCCAGCGCCCGCCTCCCACGCCCGCGGCCCCGCCCGGGCTGGTGCGGTCGGCGGCGTGGCTCCCGCGCCCGTCTGCCGCCGGCCGGCGCTGCTCCTCGGCCGCCCGCGCCCCGTCCGGCGGCGCTGTGGTGGCGGCGGGTGCGGGCCACCGCCCGTCGGCCGGCCCGCCGCGATCCTCGGTCGTCTCCCCCTCCGTTTGCACAAACCCTAGTTGGTCGCCTAGGGTTTGGGTCGGCGCCGCCTCCGCTTCGCCGCCATTGATCTTTTTTGAAATATCTTGTAAAAGCATCATGATTGTCGTCGACTCCTTCCGCATATCCCGCATCTCCGTGCGGATCTCTAGATTCGTGGACGCTTGATCCTTCGCGGCGACCTCCATCGATTTCTTCAAACCCTCGATCTCGGCGGTGAAGTCCTCCCGAAGACCTCGGATCTTCTCATCGATCGTGTTTCTTGTTCCATCGGCCATGGCTCGTAGAAAGCTCTGATACCAAATGATGTGAATCGACTTAATCGGTTCACCAAACCCAACAAATAACCAAAAGGAATAGAAATAGAATGATCTTTTATATAGAAAAAGAACAAAACTCCCAACTTTGATGAACGGATCAAAGTAATAAATCCTTCTTCATTGACACTTGCGAGAGTTTTCTCAATACAAGCATAAAAACTAAAGACGGCTAGCCCTAGCTATAAATAGAAAAGGGAAACAAAACCCTAAAGGGATTATTGTGGTGAAAGACCACAATACCCTTTATAACTAAATAACAGAAAATGCCCCTTTATGACTAAATACAGAAAAAGGCCTAAACAGTGGGCCTGGGCCTAAACTCCACGTCTCCGACGACGGGCGTATGTGATGATGGGTGGGCCCACATCACAATCCTATGATTGACTTTTTATGAAATATCAGGCAGAATAGATGCCATGCATAGGTGGTTTGTGAACTGCTCTAATACATCTTGATTGGATGATGAACCAAGTGTATTTGGAGGAACCACAACAGCTGATCTCTTCCTAAGTTTTTAATGCATAAAGATATATTCAGTACAACAACGATAATATCCCAAATGTTTGGGGTCGGATACGCACAAATTTATTGAATACAACCTATAAAAGCCATAAATTTTCAGAAGAAATACCTTCATTCTCCTCCCATGATTGTCAACTAGGATGAATATTTTACAGGTCAAAAGGTAGATGTTGTGTGCTATCTATATACTAGTATGACTTGGTCTATTAACATTGTTAACATAATTGCCTATTAGTTAGGATGGATGGGAAATATTTACAATCTTCACATATTCACTTAGTACCATGTAGTTGAGAAAGAATGATAATTAAAATCCATGACAGTAGAGGCCATAGTCAGTGGTTGCTGGTATCATTAGAATGAAGCTTTCTTCTCGGGTTTATTTTTTGAGATGGTAGAAGGTCTACATATTGCTAAAAAAATTATAGGAGGTTTGTAATATTTATCAACCAGCAGAACATTTGTTCGAGATGGAGAACTCAGACAGACGGGTATTTTTGTAGTCTTTGATCGATTTCTTGCATATCCAGATACCTGCATTTTCATGCAGTTGAAATTCCCGACTAAGTTGTCTTGTGTTGAGTTCGTGCAAAGGAAAAGGGATCTCATATTAAGTATGAATTTGCAGCAAGTTTCAGTTATATAGCACTTGTGTAAGGGCGACCACCATAATGCTTTGCTAAGTTTTCTCATGAGGTGCAAGTTATTGTATTTATGAAGTCTTTTTTTATTCTTTTTGGAATTTGCTTACTGAAAAGTTCGGAAACAAACTGCATATTAGATCTTTCTTGCATGAAAAATAAGGTTTCTTTTGGGACCTCGATATGCTTCTGGGCAGGATATGCTTGCTAAAGTCGGTTGTGATTTTCTTCTAAGTAATTGGGAGCTAGATACATCAACTGAGGCCTTTATTATTTCTTTGGAGAATTTGTCACGATGGTTTATGTAACAGGATAGTTGATCTTTTCCTACAAAAGACAGTTTAGAATTCTGTAGATTTTGTCATGTTTCCTCAACTTTCATATAATGTGTGAATGCTGGATCGATGAGTTGATATGTGAGCAATGCACTGCACTTTGGAGACTATCGTTTTTATATATATGTGATCAATATTTCCGCCTTTTTTTTTCATAAAGTTGAGGTTTTGGGTGGGTATTGTAAGTTTGAATGGATTTGGCAGAAAAATCAAATTTTTGGGCGTAATTTAGTAAGAATTATAGTTATTTGTGTAGTTTGGGAGATTTCTGATGCATTTGAGGTATGAGAACTGGAAATTGTAGGTATAGGTGGGTATGAACTGAAAAGCTCGAATTTTTGGGGCGTAACTTATTAGAATCTCCTTATTTTGTTGCAATTTGAGTAGAAATTGATTCACGATTTGTATTGATTTGTGAAGTTCTGAGCTTGGCTGTCACTGACTCGAGTTCTTATATTTTGGGGCTTGGTTTAGTGAAGTTTGTTGCGTAAAATTGGAGGGAAATTCTAATCATTGATGTGAAGGCTCCAGCTTTTCATGTGCTTCTGGATTCAAAATTTGTACTAATTTTGAGAAGTTTCTTGGTAGGTTTGGTTGTGTTGATCATGTGGAACTTATTTTAGTGAAGTTTGTTGCACAAGTGCAGTCTTTGGGGAAAAAAAATTGATTTGTCAGGGGGGAGGGGTGTGTGTGCAGCAGCGGGGCGGGAAATTTGGTCCTTTTTTTAACGGAAGAATTAACCTGACCGACGGAGGGTATTAATTTGAAAATATTCAGTAGTTGAGGGTATCAAGTTGTCTAGTTTTAAAGTTTATGATATCAAGTTAAAAAATTGGAATGTTGTTAGTATTAAGTTGAAATTTAACCTTTTTTCCCCTTGATGTTGGTCTTCTCATAAAACTAAATAACCCTTTAATTTTTAATTGGAGATATATGCCATTATTCCATCTAATTTTTTGTATTGAAAACATATACCATGCTCATTGGTAATTTACAAACAATAAGTATATAAGAAAATTTGGTCGTACGAAAAAAACTTTAATGAAATAAGGCCAAGCGAAAGAAGTTGGAAATTTTGGAAGTGAAAAAAAAAAATCGGCTTTGTTTTGTTTTGTTTTTTGTTTTGTTTTGTTTTGTTTTGTTTTGTTTTGTTTTTGGTTTAGTTGGTTTAGTTAGTTTGGTTTGTAATTTGTATCATTGCTCGTTATTGTTGTTTAGTGAGTCAGGAGGAGAAATACTCAATAGGTATGTGAACAAACCCTAATTATTGTTATTATGGATAGCTAAGTCATACACCTTACGTATGGATTAGCCGTACATTTTTATTGTGGATATCCATTTATATGTTGTGCCGTATTAGCCCAACCGTTCACGTGTCGAAAGATATTCCACACACACTGTCTGTTAGTTTTACATGTTCATATTCATTGTCCAGTTATCTTATTTATACATATTGTTGCCAGTGGTCTTTTTTGTTCGTGTTATTGTTCCAGTTCATATACATGTTTCATTTATTGTTAAATTGCATCTTTGTTTATCTAGCTTTATTTTGTGCTGAGTTACATTTTTGCAATATGGTTGTACTTTGCTTCTTTCCTGACTGGATACGTTACAGGTGACTTGCCATTGTTCTTACTTTTGCACCATGGATCTTTCTGGGGAGTTAGAGTCAAATCGGAGGCCAACCGTAGACTACAGCTAGACTAGATAGTTCTTGGATTTAAACATTTAACAGGTTTGTTTCTGAATATCATTTTTGATGTATTATCAAATTTATAATGGAATAATTATTGTGAATGAGCAAAAGATATGATTTTGTTGTATTTGAGATTGACATTAATGTATAGACAACGTAATAACGTTGATGCTGCGGCGTAAACTGGACTGGACTACATACTCGTATCCTGAAAAGCGGGTACAAGTCGTGATAAACTTTTTTGGTGGCATATGCAGGTCTGTTTTCGTAAAAGATTGCGAACTCGTGGTAGTGCTTAAGTTAGTCGTACTACTGCGAGCCTGCGATTAGGAAGTGCTCATTCACAATTAGGATTGATTTGATTTTAGGAGAATGATTAGGATTAAGCATGAAATAGGAATCCCTTATTCAATTTAACTGTTGGGCAGTTAAAATTGCTACAGAAACCATGTGATTTAGGTAGAAATTTATTGAATTCTATACCCTATTAGGTAACTTGAAGAATTTTCATAGAAGGTTATACTATTGTATTTGGACATGATGGTAGGATCAAAGGTGGGTAGACTATTTATTTGATAAATTAGGACTTACTAGAATTCAAGCCCTGACCTTGATAATTGGTTCAAATTTTATTTTCTCCCCTATCTAAACATTATCATAATATCATAAGGTCTGTATTTCTTATTTATTTTTCATTGACCATAAGTAATTTTTTTTCTTCTAAGAGTCAATATTCTATTTCCATCCATTGAGTTTTGAACCTAACCTCACGTATGGGTTAGTCGTACCTTTTTATTATGGATAGTCATCTATATGATGTGTAGCATTAGCCCACCCGTTCACATGTCGAAAGATATTTCACACACACTGTCTGTTAGTCTTACATGTTTATTGTCCAGTTATCTTGTTTATTCATATTGTTGCCAGTGGTCTTCTTGTTCGTGTTATTGTTCCAGTTCATATACATGTTTCATTTATTGTTAAATTGCATCTCTGTTTATCTAGCTTTATTTTGTGCTGAGTTACATTATTGCAATAGGATTGTACTTTGCTCCTTTCCTGACTAGATGCATTACAGGTGACTTGTCATTCTTCTTACTTTTGCACCATGGATCTTTCTGGGGAGTTAGAGTCAACTCGGAGGCCAACCGTAGACTACAGCTATAATAGATAGTTCTCGGATTAAACATTTAACGGATTTGTTTCCGAATATCATTTTTGATGTATTATCATATTTATAATGGAATAATTATTGTGAATGAGCAAAAGATATAATTTTGTTGTATTTGAGATTGACATTAATGTATAAACAACGTAATAACGTCGATGCTGCGACGTAGGCTGGACTTGGATACGTACTTGTATCCTGAAAAGCGGGTGTAAGTCGTGACAAGTTTTTTGGTGGCACATGCAGGTCTGTTTTCGCAAAAGATTGCGAACTCATGGTAGTACTTAAGTTAGTCGTACTACTACGAGCCTGCGATTAGGAAGTGCTCGTTCACAATTAGTATTGATTTGATTTTAGGAGAATGACTAGGATTAAGCATGAAATATGAATCCCTTATTCAATTTGACTTTTGGGTAGTTAAGATTGCTACATAAGCCATGTGATTTAGATAGGGATTTATTGAATAATATACCCTATTAGGTAACTTGAGAAATTTTCATAGAAGGATATACTATTGTATTTGGACATGATGGTAGGATCAAAGGTGGGTAGACTATTTATTTGATAAATTAGGACTTAGTAGAATTCAAGCCCTGACTTTGATAATTGGTTCAAATTTTATTTTCTGCCCTATCTAAACATTATCATCATATCGTAAGGTCCGTTATTTCTTATTTATTTTCCATTGACCATAAGTAAAAATTTTCTTCTAAGAGTCAATATTCTATTTCCATCCATTGAGTTTTGAACCTAACCTCACGTATGGGTTAGTCATACCTTTTTATTGTGGATAGTCATCTATATGATGTGTCGTATTAGCCCACCTGTTCACATGTCGAAAGGTATTTCACACACACTATCTGTTAGTCTTATATGTTCATCGTCTAGTTATCTTGTTTATACATATTGTTTCCAGTGGTCTTCTTGTTCGTGTTATTGTTCCAGTTCATATACATGTTTAATTTATTGTTAAATTGCATCTCTGTTTATCTAGCTTTATTTTGTGCTGAATTACATTTTTGCAATAGGGTTGTACTTTGCTCATTTTCTGACTGGATACGTTACATGTGACTTTCCATTCTTCCTACTTTTGTAACATGGATCTTTCTGGGGAGTTAGAGTCAACTTGGAGGCTAACCGTAAACTATAGTTAGACTAGATAGTTCTTGGATTTAAACATTTAACGGATTTGTTCCCGAATGTCATTTTTGATGTATTCTCAGATTTATAATGAAATAATTATTGTGAATGAGCAATAGATATGGTTTTGTTGTATTTGAGATTAACATTAAGGTATAGACAGCGTACTACCGCCGATGCTGCGGCGTAGGCTGGACTTGGCTACGTACTCGTATCCCGAAAGCGGGTGCAGGTCGTGACAAGTACATCTTACCATTCGCTAATAGATGGTCACTCAGAGCGGATTATCCAGACTTTTGTGGATATGCTTCGGTCGTGCACTCTCGACTTTAATAGTTCTTGGGAGGAACACTTGCACTTACTATAGTTCTCCTACAATAGTAGCTTCCAGACGAGTATTCAAATGACCCCCTTTTAGCCGTTGTACGGTAGGAGATGCATATCACCCTTGGCATGGGATAATGTTGGTGAGAGGTAGATGTTTGGTCCCGAGATGATAGCTCAGATGGTTGAGGTAGTCCGACAGATCAGAGAGGATCTCAGGGTAGCAGTATTGTCAACATCATTGGACAGATCAGCATAGGTGTAATCTTGAATTCTCTGTTGGCGACCACATATTTTTTCGTATTTTTCCTACCCATGAAGTTATATATATATATATATATATATATATATATATATATATAAACACACACACACACACACACACACACACACACACACACACGTTTTGTTGGCCCATTGGTCATAGTCACACCTACACACCTAATTTTGATAATCAACATAGACTTTGGTTGATACGCGAATAATATACTACAGGTACAAAAACAAGAACGCCTACTTCCAACAAGCTACTACTCGTCGTCTTTGTCGTACAAAAACTACAGATGTAGATCAATAATTGTTTTCTATTTTATTCTGTATTTTTTCTTTTTATTGAGTCTAGGAAAAATATAAGGTTGATCGGATTGGCAACTGGCTTTCTATACTTCACAGTCAAAAGCCTGCCTTTATACCCAATCTTATATCAAAGCCTATACTCAATCATATATCAATCCCATCTCCAATAGACCATACAAAAATCCCATACATTATTTAAGTAGATATTCACATAAAAATCATACTCGAATTCGGTCCGAGTTCGGCCTGAACTCTGCCCGAGTTCTGCTAGTTTGTTTCCAGAACAGTTTTGGTGTTCCTCAATATCTGTAACGACTTTTCAAATTACGAGATTTATGGACCCGAACTCATGTCGAGTTTTGTCCTAAAAATGCTATAAATAGAGAACTTTTCATTCCAAATCATTCATTCATTCATCTCTTCTCTCTCTATATAAAAGCATTCCAGAGCTATTCACTTTCATATCTAGCATTTAACGACTCCTGGCCAAGTCAAGTGTCATTTTGTTTCAATCTAGAGTTTAGTTGTTCGAGTTGTAGAAAAGGATCTCCGAAAACGTTCCAGTTTTCAAGTTTGTCGTATTTGAACTTGCGAGTTCTTCAGATAAAAACTTATGGTTGTAAGAAGCTGCAAGCGCTCAGTTAAACCTTATGCCATAACGGATTAACATCGAACAAGAGTACTCGAGATTGGACTAGTCCTCTCAGAGGAAAACCAGTATACATTGTTGTGTCATGAGTTTGCTTTTCTGATGCTATTTATTCTTTGCATTTAAATTTAATAGTTTGCTCATTTCTCTATACTTGTGATACTGCTTAGAATATTTTTAATTGGTGATTATATTTTTGCTGTACAAACGCAGTCTATTCACCCCCCTCTAGAGGTGCTCAACGTTCCTACAACTGGTATCAGAGCAGGTTATACACAAATATAACACTCTAGAGAGCATATATATATGGCAACAATGAAATCTATATTCACAGGTGAAGGGCAATCCAAAAATAAACCCCCATTATGTCACGACCCGATCCCAAATTGTTGGGTCGAATCGGATCATGTCCAGCCTGCACCGTTGTGAGACGACGGCAGTAAGATATTCTATTTGCAGGTATTCACAACAACATTCATTTGCATTTTGTCACAACACGAATTTACGAATATTTAAAAACTTTTTATTCAACAATTGAAAAGTACAAACTGAAACTGAAAGTACTGAAATAAAATACTGAAACCAAAATCTACAACTCCAACACAAATAAACTAGATAACGAGGAAAACAACTAGCTAAACGGTCGGTTCATCAGCCTCTGGTTATGTGTCCTCCAAGGGGGACTCTGGCAACACCACATGATATAATACCGGGTCATAGTAGCTATTGAACAATAGCTCAGCATCAACAACATCACCTATTGGGGGATCCAGTCAGGAAAGGAGCAAGTACGAGTACATAATCCGACATTCTAAATAATAATGGAAAGATGCAATTTTAAACAGTTGAAATACTTTGAACAATATTTTCCAGCAATTTTCAGCAATTCAATATTTGAAACAATGCGATTCGAATAGGTAACGTCTATGACCGACTTGGGTTGTACAATAGCATCCTAGCGACGCGATACGGCTTATTCCCGTGTGTAAGAGGAGTAAGCTCGCACAATAACAATATACAATATGAGGGGTATTGGTCATAAACGCTACACTATTCCCCCAATATCCCCACAATCAATATCAATCAATATTTGAACCCTAGGAGAGGGTTCCGTGTAGCAATGTGGTTTAAGCATGCAACATGACAATTACTAAATAAAATGCAAGAAAACATAAGCGTAACTTGCCTTTGTTAATGACTGGAACAGGATGTCGGTACCTGGGAAGGAAGTCAAATACGTCCTCAAAACCCTACAGTTGAGAATTCTGACTTAGAAACATAGATGAGCCAAATCTAGGTGTGCTAGTTGCAATTTCTAGAAATAGACCCTAGTCAGATTTTAAGTTATTTAATTAATCTAACGAAATCCGTCTAACGTCGTAAACAATATTGGTTATCAATTTACGGAATAAACGATTATTGATTTATTGGGGAAAATAGCAATTACACTTTAATTGGCAAGACTTTGTATTTTTAATAATATATATAAAACTAAGTGGTCTTTTAAGTGAGAAAATATGAAGTTGTTTAAATTATTAGGAATCTTTATTCATTAACTTAATATGAGAAAATTTTATTAATTTTGTACAAAATAATTAATACCCAATTATAATTTATACGTCTAGCTACGCAAATAACCAACCCAGAAAAGAAATAGAAAATCTAAGCTACACAATACAGGGTCACAGAAAAATAAAGGAAAACTGGACTTATGCCCTTACCACAAATTAATTAATAGGAAAACTACTTTTAAATGAATTTCTCAAAATTAGTAATTTTCGTAAGAAAATAGTTTTTATTTAAATAACATTTTAAAATAGAATTTATTTAATCAGAATAATTTTCATAAAATATGTCTTTTAGACATTTCATAAATTATGTAGAAAATCACCTTTAAACATAGATAAAATGCACAAAAATACATTTTCTTACCAAAATATTGGTTTAAAGTTAATATAAAATGTTTTCGAGTTTTAATATTAAATACCATTACCAAAATAACCTTTTTAAATAAATATTAGTTTTTATTATATTAATTCTCCTTATAAAACCTTCTTGATCAGAAATCATCTTTAAAAGGAAAACATTTATATATATATATATATATATATATATATATATATATATATATATATATAATCATTTAACGAAATCTAATTTTTTTATACCATTTACTTAACCAAAATTTTATTTTAAAGATAATAACTTTTAAACGAATATTTATTTAAGTAATATTTTGTAAACAAAATATTAAATCATTATTTGGTTTAAAAATTTCTACAACTTAACATTAAATTAAAAGATAATCCTAACTTTAATTTAAACCAATTAAATCATTTAAACCATATTTAAATTTATAAGGTTAATCCATAAATCAATTAATACCAAAATAAACATGTATAAAGTTTTCTAATATGTATATTATTACCACATTGCTAATTACAATACGGAAAGCTAAAATATTGAGCCACATAACCTAATAAAATAATTCTACAGAACCAAAATAATAATCTACATGATAGACTCTACAGCCAGAATGACAAATGGATTTCTGTGAAGAAAATGACAGAGAGAAATGGGAAGTGTTTACCCAAACTTGCACGAAAGAGTACCGAGGGGAGGCCTCTGTCACGCCCCAGAACCAGAATACTGGAGAGCGGGGGCAGACATAGCCAGCTACGTATAATGAAATGGAATCCACCTCATTATACGGTCACGGCTGTCTAGATATATGAGAGTTTAACTACAATCCATCAGTCTCTTATGGTCAAGAACAAGCCTAGTGTCTCAATCACAAGCAAGCAAATAAATGTTACAAGATGTAAGATCACCAAATATACAATAGTAAGGTGTCCCAAACATTACATATTCAGCTGATCATGAAGCTAGTCGTTACAAAATGTGAAGACTAGCAAGAGTTTCAGTCATACATGATCAACCCTAGGATTTGTCAATCATGTTACAGCCCGTAGGAAGACAGTAAATAAAGGTGCAATACGAGCTAACACGTGCTCGCCGGCTAAACGTCTCAAAAGAATATTTTTTACAATAGAGTGGGAGAGCCAAAAATAATCCACTCGTTGCCAGGATTCCGTCTAGTGGTCACCATCTGGCTGGAAAGTCGGTAGATCCTCTTGAGCTGCTCCGAAATCTGGCCATACAAAACTAGCTGGGTCAGACCCCAGAAAGAGCAAGTGCCACAAAGAAGGCTTCACTTAGGAACTAAAACCAGCAATTAGCACAAGAATATAATTACATAATAAAAGACAATAATTAAGGAAAAGCATGACAGGTGATATACGATAAGATAACCATGGCACTATTCAGAAAATTAGGTTACAACCCGTAAACCAAACAAGGACCGGGGTTGTAACCCTTCGTCTGAACAGAACTTGGTTTCTTCCACCATTTATCGGCAAAATAAATATAAGAAATCAGGTCAAGTAACAATCTTGTACAGGATCAAGACAAGACTAGACTGGTTATTTTCCATCTAACAATCACGGCCAAGCAATAAGTACGGCTTGATACTTTAACTAACTAGGATTATCACAGGCCTAGTTACTAGCAAGATGTAGTGAGATTGTTCCACAGCCACAAGCCCTGCAGACCATCCAGGTTACCCAGATCGAAATTAGGGGTTGAATTCTGTAGAAGCATGAAAAATATTGCTTTTAGTCCCACATCGGAAAGGAGAAGAAGAAAGGGCTCACTCCATTCTATAAATAGAGCCCCCTTACCTCCTTTGAAAAGGGCACCAACTTCTCTTCCCTCCTACCAAACTTGGACTCTTCCTATTACGCACCTTCGGGTGCTAAGTAGAAGAAGTCTAGGGCAGCGCGGGCTCATCGGGCTCAGTCAGCTGTCCCAACCTCTGACCATAAAGAGCGTCCCGCTAAGCGGGCCTCTGATGGAAAGTTGTACAGAGCCGTCCGTGTCCAGCCCCCGGCGACAAACGGACAGAGTGGTTCTCAAGAGTCTCCCAACAAAGATCGAGGGCAAGTGTTTCTATTAGCCCCACATCAGGGAGTAAACATGATACCTACGCACTCGTGTGTTCGGGATATCCGGGCCCACAAAGCGAGTGCACGGGCTGATCGAGACATTCCTCATGCGAGTCATGAGACGTCCTTCATGCGGCTCGGTCATGAGACATTCCTCATGCGGCTCGGTCATGAGACATCTTTCATATAGCTCGGTCATGAGGTATTCCTCATGCGGCTCGGTCATGAGGCGTCCTTCATGCGGCTCGGTCATGAAACGTTCTTCATGCGGCACAGAACCCAGGAAGCTTCATGCGGCTCAAAATCAGACGAGCTTCATACGGCTCAGGAGTCCCATACGGCTCAAACACATAGGCAACTCGAGTAAACTCCATGCGGCTCAGAGAGAGAGGCCACGTGGCATTCAAAACAGCTGTGCTCAACGTCTGGACGCATTTAATGTTCTGACGGCTGACAGCTGACAGATGACAGACCTGACATAAAGTTGTCATAATGACTGACACGAAAAGCAGAAGTTTCCTAGGAAATGAGGAAAATCTTCACCAATACGGCGCTGTCTACCAAGTCTCGAGGCAGGTCCATGCGGCCAGACTAGGCGAATTCATACGGCCAGTGCAGAGAAATCTATGCGGTTCAAACCATGAAGGCCCCCCATGCGGCTCAGCCATGAAGAAATCCATGCGGCTCGGCCATGAAGACTCTCGTGTGACTCGGCCATGAAGACCCCCATGCGGCTCGGTCATGAACATATTCATGCGGCTCGGTCATGACAACCTTCATGCGGTTCGAGTGTAGAGACTATTCATGCGGCTCAGTCATGAAATCTTCCATGCGGCTCGGTCATGACGACCTTCATGCGGCCCAAATATGAACATTCCTCATGCGGCTCAAATAAGGATGACAGGACACGTGTCCTAAAGATAATTAAATCTTGGATCAGATCCCAATAATTTGGGACACGTGGCAAGAGAATGAATTAAATTGATTCATTTGGATTTGCGGACATCGGCAGATCATCATGATGGAGATTTATTGCAATCATCATTTATTATTGATGGGATTTGGCATAATCCACATTAATGGTCCAGATCCTTCACACTCAAGACTAACGGCCTAGCTTGATCAATCATCAGGCCGCCGCCACTTTGAGAATGGGTAATCATCCAAACCCTAATGATGCCCCCCCACTATTATAAATAGCAGGGTGCCATTCCCTTGCAAAAAGGAGAGACAGACAAAAAGAGATATACAATTTCAGAGAGAAAAATACGTATATACAGAGATACTCCCCGATAGTCAGAGAAAAGAATACACACAGAGAGAGAGAAGCCTGAAGAGCAACAAAGGAGCAAGAAGAGCATTTCTTCGTCAACGCCAACCATCTTTTCACAAGGAGCCAAGGTTGCATACCGATCGTCCAAGGAGTAAGGCAGGGCTGCCGTCGCCTTCCCGAGCCTCTATCGTCACCCCCCAGAATCTAAAATAAACAATTGTACTTAGACTGCTGTACCTAGATTTTCGTCCCTAGGCTTTCTTTGTACAAGCGAGTTTGTAACGTGAAGTAAAAGTTCGGTCCTCCGATAATTGTTGTGTTCTTTTATATTTCATGGCAAACACGATGGCGACTCTGCTGGGGACTAACTTCTCCACGGCTGAGGAGTTGGTGACGCAATCGGATGCAGCCAAGCTTGGCTCCACTCAACAAAAGATGGTCGCCCGGTTCGATCAACAGGCGTTCGAAGAGATGCTCTCCGACAAGAGCGCTGGCCCGGTCCAGAAGCGAACCCGCACAAAGAAGGCCCGTAAGGAGTGGAGACCCCGATCCTTCGTTCCTGCTGAAGCTCTTGCAAAGACACCCTCTGTTGTTCAAGACGGCGAGCAAGATTCTCCTGCGGCCCCACTTCAGATCGTAGACAACTCTGCTGTCCCCAAGTCCGGCAGAAGAAAACACTATGATGCTAGACTTACAGGGGCAAAGAGGAACTCTATGAGATCCGAGCCACATAAGGTCATCAGCCGCAGGGAGAAAGCTCATGCGGCTACATCCTTCAGCCGCAGGGAGAAGGCTCATGCGGCTACATCCTTCAGCCGCATAAAGAAAACTCATGCGGCCACATCTGTCAGCCGCATAGCTTATGCGGCTACAGTTGCCAACAACACGAATGAAACTCATGCGGCTGTAGGAGTCAATCGCTTGCAGAAAACCCATGCGGCCACTATTGCCAACCGCATGCGGCCAGCCTGTACGGTCGTGACTCCTAGCCGCACAAAAACAATTCATCCAACGGCAGAAGACAACCGCATGCAGACAGCCTGCACGGTACCCAACTCTAGCCGCATAGCGTCCATTTCACGCTTCTCTCGATCAGCTTCGACCGTCTCTCATGCGGTCCCGACCCTGATGATTCTCTGGATGATAAAACAGACTCTGTGGCACCCAACTTGGACTCCTCCTATTACGCACCCACAAGTGCTAAAAGGAGGAAGTCTAGGGCAGCGCGGGCTCATCAAGCCCAGTCAGCTGTTCCAACCTCTGACTATCGGGGCGTCCCGTTGACTATCACACGGGCCTCGGATGGGAAGTTGTATACAACTACTCGAGTCCAGCCCCCGGCGGCAAACAGACAGAGTGGTTCCTCTGACCTGCGGGAGGCGATCCTCCACAAACGCAAGAAAAGAGAAGGAGTGTCGGCGTGCAAAGAGTCCTCGCTTGGACATCGCTGCACCCAAATCATCGTCAATTGCTGCTGCAACAACGCGGCAGTGACGGAAGATCGGCCGTCCGTCTTCCAAAGGCTACAGCACCCGAACTCAGAAGACGAGGCACCTCCTATTGTCTCCTGCAATTCCGCTCAAAAAGTCCCCGCCGAAGGGAGAAAAAAAAAAGACGAGTATCTCCAGCCCCAAGATATCAACCACTACAGCTAAGAAACTATCGTCTAAACGGTTGTCCTCCACTGGTGTATTCCAACACACCCGTTCAAAGACAAAATTTACCGCGATGGGAAATTCATCATCCACCTCGCTAGGGGTTGAGGGAACTGGGGGTAGCACTCTTCCGAACATCCGCAACAATCCAATGTTTCAAGGAGCCGAGCCCGGGGAAACGATTCTCCCATCAGGTACGACATGCACCGATGTCCCCGAGGACACCCGTGATTCTCAAGACGAAGTAAACTCTGAGGCTGGGGGTACTGCTCCCTCCGAGTCCGAACCAGAAGACAATATTCCCACATATCCCGATGACTTCTCGGTACACGGGTACGACTCGGAGGGCACATCCTCCACCGCCCCTTCCATCACTCCTCACGTAAGGACGGTGTTCATGACGGACAGCAATCAAGGAGGTTCCAATGATCGCCAACGCATCGACAATCTCGAAGCCATATTACTTGCTTTGGTCAAATCTGTAGACGAGATTAAAGCGGCCCTGCCCGCTCTACAGGGAGGAACGCCTGGTCAAACAAACACGGGCCCTGCGGTCAATATGGATTCGAACTCAGCGGCACCAAACCCAGGCAATAATCCTCCCGAAGTAACAGCCCCTACCGCGACAGATAAGGCCCGGGAAGTAAGAAGAGAGGTTCAGGAGCTCCGAGCCATGTTCCATGCCCGAGAAAACGCTCAAGACCTCAGAATACGGCAACCATACCCTGCTGAATGGAGGGATGTTCCGTTCCCACCAAGATATAAGCCGTTCAATATCAACCCGTATGATGGCAAGACCTCAGCAAGTCGATACATCACTTACTTCGAGGTCACTACTGACCATCTGCCCCATGATGATGCTATCCTTACGCGATTATTCATTGGGGCATTGGAAGGAGTCGCCTTCGACTGGTATCGCAATCTGCCGGACAACTGTATCCACTCCTTCGCCGGCTTCAAGCGTATGTTCTTGGAACGATTCTACGAGGTAGGGCAGGACGTTACCATGTCCACCCTCATGGACGTCATCCAAGGGGAAAAGGAGTTGACAAGGAACTACATCGAGCGGTTCCGCCAGACCGCCATGAAGCTGCCTTCCGAAAATCCAGATTCCTCTTTGATTGAAATTTGCCAAAAGAGACTGCTTCCAACGATCAGTCTCTAGATGGACGAAAGTCAATTCAAAGATTGGAAGGCGTTCATCATCAGCGCCACGAGCGCCGAAGAACGACTGAAGAAGGCTCGCCAACTGGGATTGCACATCTCAGAAGGAGAAAACAAGGGCAAGCGTCCCAACAACGATAATGGGGGTAAACCCTCCAACAATCGGGACAGCAAGAAAAAATAGGCTATGGTGGCCGACACGGCCCAGAAGCCCGAATCACAACCAGCAGACAAACAATGGCCTCAGATCACTTACTCTTTCGAAGACGGCCACGTCAAGCCTATCTTGGACATGCTCATACAAGGAGGTAGAATTCAGCTTCCTCCACCAAGGCGGGAGCCTCGACCGGCTGATTTGGAGAACCTAAAGTTCTGCCATTACCACCGTTATGTACACCACACTACACACGACTACAACCAACTAAAACGGTACATCCAAAGCCTCATCGATTCGAATGCTCTGGCCATCGACTTCGAAGAAGTAACTGTAGCAGCCAATATGGTGTCCGTGCAATTCGGCAGCTTTCCTCCGACGGAGACTCAAGACGGGGTAATTCCCGTCCCTCTGACGACGATGGAGATTACCAATCTTCCATCTCCCCGAGAACAGGCTGCTGGTCTAGTACCTCTCACCACCTCACGAGGGAAGGTCATGTGGGTCCATCCAGACTTGGTGTCAGAAGTAACTCAGCCCACACCATCTCCCACCAACAAAAAGAGTAGAAAAATCAGGACCTGCCACACAATCTCAGCAGACGACGAGGAAGCTACAGCCGTCATCACGCGGTCCGGAGCGCAATCCCAACCTATGGTTGACAGCCTAGCTGAAAATCATCAACCTACTACAACTGATACTCCGGGACCGGCTCAGCCTTCGACGACCGACAAGCCTAGGCCGAAGGAGACTCGCTTCGACAAATCCCTCCGAAAGGACGCAGCCCAAGGGCTAGAGAGGCCCTATAACTTTGACATCTTAGCACAATTGGCTAACACTCCGGCCAAATTGTCACTGTACGAACTCCTAAGGCTCTCCAAGGACGTTCGTATTGCATTGAACGAAGCACTCCAAAATGTTGATACCTATCTCGCTCAATCCAACCTCACCGGGGAGGACTCACCCGTGGATCTCCAAGACAGTACCTGCATGGGAGAAATGCCCAACATCGTCTTCACTCCGCAGGACATGCTCATCAAAACCAACCTACATGATCGTCCGCTATACTACACGGGATACATCGGCAATGTAAAGGTGGATCGGATGCACATTGATCCTGGCTCCTCCATAAGCATCATCCCGAAGGGTCTGCTACATCATCTCCGCATCCCAATGCACCGCCTGACACCTACAAGCACCGCCATCAGCGGTTTCAATTCGGGCAGAAGCTACCCTATTGGGAAGATTCGTCTGAAGTGTCAAATTGGCGACCTCCAATCCGAAGTCACCTGCTACGTCATAGATGCAGACACTTCTTACAACATCCTCTTGGGGCGCCCATGGATACACGATTATATGATCGTGCCTTCCACGCTACACCAGTGCTACAAATATGTCGACAAATACGGCTTCGTGAAGATGGAATTTGCTGACATCGATCCCTTCAAAGGGATCGAATCTTACTACTCGGACTCCTGTCTATACGAAAAGTCGAAGAGGCACCTTGATGAAGAAAATATGCAAGCTAGTACCGAGACAGCCACAGGATCAGAAGAGCCTCTGACGATCCACCTCCAAGCTCGCAAATCGGGCAAGTCTGCACCCCTTACTGCCACCCTGCGAAAGGACGCGATTAGCCTCTCGACACAAGAGGAGCAGATGATAATCCGGCTGCCAAGGTCTGGCCAAAGGCCAAGACCCTCAACGGAGCCATTGACAATCAGGCTGCCAAGAGTCGGCCAGCCGCAAACGGAGAAGCTCAATCCCTCCGACAAGCCAATGACGATACGCCTTCCCAAGAAGGGTCGTCACCCCGATGCAGGGCCTAGAATTTCTAGCGAACCAACCACTCCCCGCCCGACATCGAGCATCAAACTGGGGGTCGCGAGTCTGCCAGCAACTCCACGTTCTGCTCCACCCATGGAGCCCCTGATAATCAAGTTGCCCAAGTCATCCTCTCAGTCTGCATTTACACAGGGGGTGGCCGAAGAAGAGTCGGAGCTGGCCAAATATGTGGCTGCTCATACTGAGACTTGCTCATGTTGCCCATCAACGGCAAGTTCCTGAAGAAGTATTACGTCCGAAACGACATCCCAAAAAAAAAAGAGTCTCCGATGATTGAGTTATGTACCCTATGGTACCGCTGAACTCACATCCACAACATCCAAGATTATCGAGTCATGTGCCCGCTGGCGCCACTGAACTCACACTTTCACAATATCGAGTCATGTACCCGCTGGTGCCCCTGAACTCACATCCCGATCACTCTTTCAGATAGTAAGTCATGTATAATCATACCTCTGAACTTTCTTCCTATAAGAGATCCTCCCTCATGATCCACTACCCGCACTCCCAGGGCACAAAAAGGGTAACGGGTCCACAAACTTCCAAAACGACCATGTCGATGCTACCTCTGAGTCATTTCACTTCCGCCAAAAACAAATCACCCCCAACATAAAACTTCCATGTCCTCATTACCTCTGAGTCGTTTTATGTACCCCCTCTTCATTGAGCCCACTCCTGCCATGTCCTCATTACCTCTGCGTGGGAAGGCTCCGTAGAAGAAACCTTCATACTTGCCATGTCCTCATTACCTCTGAGTAAGTACGTCGGTTCCCTTTCAACCTATTATCTGTACCCGCAACCGGAGTACGACAAGGATAATAGGTCCACAAATGTCCTCTGTTGACCACAAATGTCCTCTGTTGACCACAAATGTCCTCTGCTGACCACAAATGTCGTACTAGGTCCCTTAGTACATCTACATCTTTCCTCATCATCACATGCTTTCGGAGCCCAGCTGTTCCACAGCATTCTTTCACCCAATGCATAGAACTTCCACGTTGATAGCACCTCTGAGTTGTTCTATGTATCCTCATTCGTGTTCACTCCTACCATGAACATATCACCTCTGAGTAGGAAAGCTCTACCATCAACCTTATATTTACCACGTCCATACCACCTCTGAGTAAATATGATGGTTCCCTCTCTCAACTTATTATCCGTACCTAAAACCAAGGTACGCCAAGGATGATAAGTCCACATAAAATCCCCAGCGGAAGTACCCAAACCTATCACGTCCATGCTACCTCTGATTGGATTGCCATACCTAAACACATCTACTTTCCATGCTTCTTATTCAAAGTGTTCCAAATTTGCAATTTGGGAACTTTGAAGGAGGTCCTGTAGAAGCATGGAAAATATTGCTTTTAGTCCCACATCGGAAAGGAGAAGAAGAAAGGGCTCACTCCATTCTATAAATAGAGCCCCCTTACCTCCTTTGAAAAGGGCACCAACTTCTCTTCCCTCCTTCCAAACTTGGACTCTTCCTATTATGCACCTTCGGGTGCTAAGTAGAAGAAGTCTAGGGCAGCGCGGGCTCATCGGGCTCAGTCAGCTGTCCCAACCTCTGACCATCAAGAGCGTCCCGCTAAGCGGGTCTCTGATGGAAAGTTGTACAGAGCCGCCCGTGTCCAGCCTCCGGCGGCAAACGGACAGAGTGGTTCTCAAGAGTCTCCCAACAAAGATCGAGGGCAAGTGTTTCTATTAGCCCCATATCAGGAAGCAAACATGATACCTACGCACTCGTGTGTTCGGGATACCCGGGCCCACAAAGCGAGTGCACGGGCTGATCGAGACATTCCTCATGCGAGTCATGAGACGTCCTTCATGCGGCTCGGTCATGAGACATTCCTCATGCGGCTCGGTCATGAGACGTCCTTCATGCGGCTCGGTCATGAGACATTTCTCATGCGGCTCGGTCATGAGACATCCTTCATACGGCTCGGTCATGAGATATTCCTCATGCGGCTCGGTCATGAGGCATCCTTCATGCGGCTCGGTCATGAAACGTTCTTCATGCGGCACAGAACCCAGGAAGCTTTATGCAGCTCAAAATCAGACGAGCTTCATACGGCTCAGGAGTCCCACACGGCTCAAACACATAGGCAACTCGAGTAAACTCCATGCGGCTCAGAGAGAGAGGCCACGTGGCATTCAAAACAGTTGTGCTCAACGTCTGGACGCATTTAATGTTCTGACGGCTGACAGCTGACAGATGACAGACCTGACATAAAGTTGTCATAATGACTGACACGAAAACAGAAGTTTCCTAGGAAATGAGGAAAATCTTCACCAATACGGCACTGTCTACCAAGTCTCGAGGCAGGTCCATGCGGCCAGACTAGGCGAATTCATGCGGCCAGTGCAGAGAAATCTATGCGGTTCAAACCATGAAGGCCCCCCATACGGCTCAGCCATGAAGAAATCCATGCGGCTCGGCCATGAAGACTCTCGTGCGACTCGGCCATGAAGACCCCCATGCGGCTCGGTCATGAACATATTCATGCGGCTCGGTCATGACAACCTTCATGCGGTTCGAGTGTAGAGACTATTCATGCGGCTCAGTCATGGAATCTTCCATGCGGCTCGGTCATGACGACCTTCATGCGGCCCAAATATGAACATTCCTCATGCGGCTCAAATAAGGATGACAGGACACGTGTCCTAAAGATAATTAAATCTTGGATCAGATCCCAATAATTTGGGACACGTGGCAAGAGAATGAATTAAATTAATTCATTTGGATTTGCGGACATCGACAGATCATCATGATGGAGATTTATTGCAATCATCATTTATTATTGATGGGATTTGGCATAATCCACATTAATGGTCCAGATCCTTCATACTCAAGACTAACGGCCTAGATTGATCAATCATCAGGCCGCCGCCACTTTGAGAATGGGTAATCATCCAAACCCTAATGATGCTCCCCCACTATTATAAATAGCAGGGTGCCATTCCCTTGCAAAAAGGAGAGACAGACAAAAAAAGATATACAATTTCAGAGAGAAAAATACGTATATACAGAGAGACTCCCCGATAGTCAGAGAAAAGAATACACAGAGAGAGAGAGAGAAGCCTGAAGAGCAACAAAGGAGCAAGAAGAGCATTTCTTCGTCAACACCAACCATCTTTTCACAAGGAGCCAAGGTTGCATATCGATCGTCCAAGGAGTAAGGCAGGGCTGCCCTCGCCTTCCCGAGCCTCTATCGTCACCCCCCAGAATCTAAAATAAACAATTGTACTTAGACTGCTGTACCTAGATTTTCGTCCCTAGGCTTTCTTTGTACAAGCGAGTTTGTAACGTGAAGTAAAGGTTCGGTCCTCCGATAATTGTTCTGTTCTTTTATATTTCATGGCAAACAAATTCAAGTGGGTACATCGTCCAGAAAATGCATGTACCCTTAGGTGACTTAGAGGGTGCAACACATGATAGTGTGCTGGAAATGTGCCCTACTCGACGGCAGGCTACAAATCCCAAGCGCACCCAGGTAACGGGATTGCCTGTAGCTAGAAAATCTCTTCATGACTACCGTGTTATTCTAGTTATTAGCCTTAGTTCTTTTTAGTAGGTACCTCTGACCGTGGTACTCAGGGGTCCCTGTCCTAGACATGATGCAAGACAAGACGGGTTCATTTGTACATGTACAATCGTCCACGGTGTCCAGGTCATTCATACTTGTCATGTCAGGTTAGCCGTCGTAACAGCATTTCGAGAAATATTATATCAGGTTTATCATGTCAAGAATGCGCCACGGCAGGTTACTATCATGTCAGGTATATCATGTCAATTATATCATGTCAAGTTCACTGTCAGGAGTGAGCCACGACGGGCCACTATCATGTCAGGTCAAAAGTGCACCACAACGGGTCACCATCGTGTCAGGGAACACACTTAAATTAATGTGGTACAAGCATACATGTGGTAATTAAATATTAGCAGGGGCAAGGACGTAGACTCATGCAGCTCAGGAAAGTTTTCATGCGGCCAACAAGTCACTAGGTCATATGCGGCTCAGGCAAGTTGCATGCAAGCAGCTTACACAGGCCAATAACTAAATATATAAGCATGCAAATGATATATATATATAAGCATGCAAATGATATATAAGCTTACAAGCTACCAGCAAACAAGCTATTAATTAAATGGCCCTATGCAAATGCATGTAAATATGCGGCCAAGCAAGATTGGCGGGGGCATATGCGGCCAAGGCTGGACGGGGCTCATGCGACAGTAGATGGGTACCCATCTATGCGGCTGGGTGGACAGGGTCTTATGCGGCAGTAAATGGGTACCCATCTATGCGGCTGGGTAGATGGATACCCATCTATGCGGCTGGGCAAACGAGTCTCATGCGGCAAGGTGAACGGGGTCTCATGCGGCTGGGTGAATGAGTCTCATGCGGCTGGGTAGATGGGTACTCATCTATGCTGCTGGGTAAACAGAATCCCATGCGTCTGAGTAGATGGGTACTCATCTATGCGGCTGGGTAAACAGAATCCCATACGGCTGAGTAGATGGGTACTCATCTATGCGGCTGGGTGGATGGGGTCTTATGTGACAGTAAATTGGTACCCATCTATGCGGCTGGGTGAATGAGTCTCATGCAGCTGAGTGAATGATGGTCTTATGCGGCAGTAAATGGGTACCCATCTTCTCCGAAAATCTAAGAAGGATGGCCATAGAACCCATAGCTTCCAAGCTCCATAAAACCTTAATTATAGGTCCAAATTTGGACTTTCATAGGTCAAAATGGGGTAGAATGAAATTTTCTACAACCTGGAACACTCAAAACTTAAAAATAACAAGGTTTAACAGATCAAAATCCAAAAAATCTAAAAATGCAACAAGCTCAGATTTACAAGAAATAAACTATGGAAATTAAAAATGCTAAGTACTAAAGTGTCTTAGAATCTCATGAGAAAGAAAATGGAACAATAAAATTTAAGTTCCTCCATGAAGCAAGTTACACTTGCCTAAACCTCTCTCTATCTGGTTGGTGAAGAGTAATGGTGAGGAAGAGAATGAGTAAAATGAGGAGAGAGAAAAGGGTTGGGGTTAATAAATGATGAGGGTGGTGGTAGGTGGGGGTTCACGCTAACCCAAACCCAACCGAACCCAACCAAACAAAACCAAGCCAAGCCACACCAGGATGAGCCCAGAATAAGCTAAATCAGGATCAAGACAAGCATGACAAGTCTAACTACAGGTCGGGACTCCGTACACGTATACAAAATACGTAATACGAACCACGGGCATTACAGCCTCGGACTCGAAACGACGTCGGGATGACGAGCACGGACACGTGCGCACACACGGGCGAACACGTGGAGAAGACGTGCGGCGACGGAGCACGCACAGGAGACGACGGTGCCAGCGGAGGGCACGCGAGAGGCGCCGGAGACGGGCTCGGAACGTGGGGAAGTGGGGTCTGGAATCGGAGAGGGCAGCAAGGAGAGCGCGGTGGTGGTCTCAAATTTGGATTTGGTGGAGGGAGGAGGAAGTTATGGATTTTTTTGTAGAAAATGGGATTGTGAACATTCTATGGGGTTGCGGATCTTCTGAAGAAATGTTACTTGAGATAAAGAAGGAGAGGACGTGGGCATGGAGAGCGGATCTGAGAGAGAACCGGGGAGTGGGATAATGGGTAAGTCTAATAGGTTTTGGGCTTCGGGTTTTGGGTACCAAGGCTTAAGTTATGGGCTAAAAACAAAAGGCTCACCAAACAATATAAAACATGGACATTAAAAATAAAATAAAAGTCATGGGCTTCACACATTATTTGATGTAACAAACTACATATTGGAAAACACGAATATGTTTATTTTAAAAATCACTTGACTTCCATCTTTGGTCGATAGTTATAGACGGCTACAAAAAGCCACCAAGAATAGTGATTGCTGGTAATCTTGTGGGCAAGCCACATGATAGATACCCGAATTTAGAGAAGACACAAGCCAGTCTTGACGCAAGAGCGATCAATGCACTATTCTATGCTATTGATAAGACTGAGTTCAATAGAGTATCTACATGCAACACTGCACACGAGATCTAGAAACTTCTTGAGGTAACTCATGAAGGAACTTTACAAGTGAAGGAATCCAAGATCAGCAGACTAACACAAGAGTATGAGGCCTTCAAGATGAAGCCAAATGAGTCAATCACACAAATGTTCACACGTTTCCTAGATATAACTAATCCTCTATCTTCTCTTGGTAAAGATTACAGTAACCATGAAAGATCAGAAAGGTGCTCAGGGGACTAACCAAGAATTGGAACGCAAAGGCAACAACAATCATTGAAGGAAACAATCTCACCATGATGTCACTAGAGACACTGATGGGTAAACTCATGACTCATGAGCTTGACCTACAAGACTTTGAAGAGGCAACCCCAAAAGAAAAATCTATCACCTTCAAAGTACAAGCTAAAAGATTCTCCAGTGAAGACACTAGTGACGAATAATCAGATGGTGATGAACAAGCCCTACTGGTCAAAAACTTTAAAAAAATTTGAGGTTTGAGAAATCAAACCGAAAGAAGAAAGACGTCCAAGAAATCAATGAAGAAGAAACAATATGCTATGTAAAAAAATCGGACATATAAAGAAGGACTGTCCAATAGTCAAGAAGAGCAGTCGATATGAACGATCAAGCCGAAAGTCAACAACTGGTCGTAAATATGCAAATACAAGAATATGGCATGAAAGCGAGGACAGTGAATTAGAAGAAGAAGAAAGACACAACAGTTCTACAAATGTTTGCTTAATTGTATTTGATCAGGTATCAGATAACCCTCTATAGGATGATTTTATGTTTGATGAACTCTCTAATGCTTTTAGCGATATACTTGACAAACACAAAGGTGTGTTAGACAAGTATAAGCAATCTCGAAAAGAGATAAAAGCATACACAGCCGAAGTGGCTAGATTGTCTAATTTGTTACAAGAAATAAAGGAGTCATCTACCTCAGGCAACACAGAAGAATTGGCTAATATTAAGCTAAGTCTTCATGAAGCCCAATGCACGGTTGATCAGAGAGAGAAAGACTATGCAAAAGTGCTTCTTCTATATGATTCTGAGAAAAGATTAAGAATAGACACTGAACAAAAGCTGAAAGACATGACTGAGAAACATGTAGCAGTTGTTCAATTTGTCACGATCCGCTACCCAAATTATTGGGCCGGGCCGAGTCATGTCCAGCCTACGCTTGAGATAAAACGTAGTAAGCTGTTCTAAAGATAACAAGATAAGACTAAAGTGTGCTAACAGTTCTATATGTAATAAAGAGTCAGAAATGTTCCAAACACAAAATTTGTCTTGTATATAAATAAGTTCCAAGTACAAGTCCATAATGTTAAACCGGATACAGGTCCAGTTACAAAATATATAGTCTAATACATGACTACTCTCAAAAGTTCCAAGTACGTAAACAACTAGACGAATTTCTCCGCAGGTACATCCTCATAAAGTATAGCCTGGTCCTCGGCAGCAACTCCATAATAGGAATCATATAGCAACTCCTCCTCAAAAAGTATACCTACAACATTATCCTGTAAGGACGGGAGCAAGTACTGATTCTAACAAACATATAATACTGATCATGTGATGGAAAGAGATGAAATAATGTAATCATTGTATATCTTGATTTATCCAGTTTTAGATACATTTTATCATGGCAATACATATTCGTTTTAAAGTTTAAAACTGTAGTAGGTGAGTGATCAGTCAATAGGTAATCAGGATGTACAGTGGTACATATCAATTTTCTGAAGTGTACATACGTACCCTTAACGGCATCGGTGTATATCCATACACAAATACGGGATCAGACATACGACAAAGTTACATATAGAATGTAACAATGCTCGGTAAATACATACGGAGAAGGGGGACATGATCACGTACACTACTAACAGTTTTCCCTTGACCCGTTGTTTAAACATGTGATATATAAAACTGTCCAAAGCATGGTAGATACTGAAAGTAATACAACATGTGAAAATTTAACTTGCTATCCCAAGGATCAGCATTTAATATGGTTGGATCACAGTTCATTGTTATAGCAGTATGTAAAGTTTGTAGAGGTGCTTGCCTTTAGCAAAGCAAGGTAGTGATAGAAATGCTATAGATGCCTGGTGACTCATCACTGTAGAAATAATACATAAACTTAGTTTTATACTAAGTTAAACACTAAGACACTAGTTGTGTGACACGACTTCCTGACTGGACACCTAGCCAAATGGTGACTTTAGCATAGGAGACCAATATGGGATGACACAATACCCAAACTAACTTTCTAGGGCCTTTACACTAGTGTAGGGTGAGGTCCAATACGACTATAACTCAAATCAACATAAAACATTGCAAGTCGTAACTATTCAATAAATAATTCAAACTGTACATTTTGTTCCAATAATTTTTTAGATAGACAAAATGCTTAATTTTACATAATATAAAGTACCAAAATGATCCTTGTTAATTATAGAAATTTATTCTAATTTTTTTTGGAATTTATAATCCCTCATAGATATTTATTAAAAATCAGCAAACATATATATCCTGAAAATGAGTTCTGTTTTCCTATTTTTATAAAATGCCAAAACTACTTATTAAATGCTGAAAAAATTATATTAAATTAGCTAAATTAACATAGTATTTAAATACAATTTTTTCTAGATTTTTACAGCACTTAAAATCTATATACAAATTCAAAAACAGCAAGTAACAATTTCTGGAAAATAATTAATTAATTATTTAATATTTTGTCCACGTATTCGAAATTGAACCGAAGTCTAGATACGGGACCCAAAGTCATGAATCAAGTCCAATATGACTTGTACAGACTCTGAAAGTATTAGACACAATTGGGCCCAAAAATCCATGCTAGGTTTGGACATCAATTGGCCATGATTTATAAAATACAGGGATGTAAATATATATATTAAAGTATTTTAATAATATATTTTAAAGTGGTAAAATATACAAGTCATAAAATTATCTAATAAAATAACTTGTGGATTTGTACATAATAATATTGTGTACAAAGTTGAACTTGAAATATATACATATTTATACAACAAAAATAATTATATATATACATAAATATATAGATATTTATATATATATAATGGATATATACATATATATAATAAATATACATATATATATATAAATACTATATATATATATATATATATATATATATATATATATATATATATATATATATATATATATATATATATATATACAGTATATTATATATTTAACAGTATATATACAATAATATATACATACATAAATACATATACATATATACATATATGTAAATACATATATACATAAAAAAAAATAATATATATATATATATATAAACAAATAAATTAAAAACAAAACAAAAAAGGAAAACAAAGGCGGGGCTCGAACTCGGCCAGGGGGGATAGGGGGGTTTAACATGCTCGAGCTGGCCAGGGGGTCAGCTCGGGTTAGCTATTAGGGATAGGGTTTGGGTTAATTTTATTATGGTTTAGATTAATAGTTTTTAAACCCGATAACACAGTTCAAACCCGATAACACAGTTCATTAAAAATCTGTGTCCTAACAGTTTAGGACACGGGCACAAGAGTCATGTGTCCAGGGTTAGCACGACACGCACGACACGTAAATGCCGTATCCATGCCCATCACTGGGTTCCTCGTGTCCTGGCGAGTCCAGTGATGTGAATACGAGACACGACACGAAAGACTAGAAGACACGTACGTGTCCGAGAGGCGGTGGCTTTCGGGACGTTGTACGGCGGTTGTAGGCGTTAGGGTCGCCGAAGAAATATAGGACGGGGGTCGCCTCGTCGAGACGCGTCAGTTGGCGGTGGTGGTTCGTCGGGAAATAGCTCTGGGTGATGGGAAACCTAGATCTAGGGTTCCGGCGAGGGTGGTCGAGGAAGACGAAGCGAGGGCGGTGGCTAGGACGGCTGTGGTGGTCGAAAAATGATCTAGAGTTAGGGTTTGGGGTCGGGGATTTTATAGGGTCGAAGGAGACGACAAAATTAGGGCTAGATTAGGATTAGGGTTAGGGTTTTGGCCGGGGTTAGCCGGAGAAGTCGACAGCGCGACGGTCGGGATTAGGGTTTTACCGAAACCCCCCTAAATTAGTTAATTACAAACGAACACTCACCGCCTTAGGAAATACAATTTCCCAAATTGCATATACACCCCCGCGGTTGCTCTGTGCAAAAATTAATTTGCACAGACAAACAGAATATTACAAACAGTGATTAAAACATTTAAAACAATTACAAATTGATATTAAAACAATTTAATTAATTACAAAATGATATATTTTGCTTTAAAAATTATTTAAAAATTTCTAATAATTGTAATAATTTATTTTAAGGATATAAACACTATTTAAAATCATAAAATAATATTTTAAAAACTAGGGGCTTACAAATCTTCCCTCCTTGAAAAATTTCGTTCTCGAAATTCACAAGGATAGAAGACTCTACAAATATATAATATAACAAGCAATGCAAAGAATGACTAAGGCTACTTATTAAAACTAACATCTAAGGTATCAAGCGGGAACGGGTGGTTCCCTCGTGGCAGTTGGGTCGAACAAGTAAGGATATCTCTCCCTCATGTCCGACTCCCTCTCCCAAGTAGATTCACCCGGAGAGTGACGGCTCCAAGCTACTCGTACCAAGGGTATAACTTTGTTCCTCAGCCTCTTCTCCCTCCTGTCCAATATCTCCACTGGCTGCTCAGTAACTGCAAGGCTCGGTCCGATCTCCAACTCTGAATGATCTAGCACATGGCTGGGGTCCGGAACGTATCTCCTCAGCTGAGACACATGAAAGACATCGTGAACTCCTGCTAGGTTGGGTGGAAGTGCAACCCTGTAAGCTACCTCTCCGATCCTGTTAAGTATTTCGAACAGCCCAATGTATCTGGGGCTCAACTTGCCCCCTCGTCCGAACCGGATCGTCCCTCTAGTAGGTGATATCTTCACCAGCATCATATCTCCGTCGGCGAACTCCATCGGTCTGCGACTAGCATCAGTTCAGTGTTTCTGCCTGTCCTGAGCGACTTTGAGCCTGTCTCTGATCATCGCAACCTTCTCTGCTGCATCCATGATCATCTCTGGCCCAAGCATAACTCTATCCCCAACATCATCCTAAAAGAGCGGTGTACGGCATCGTCGTCCATATAGTGCCTCGAAAGGAGATATACCGATGCTGGCTTGGTAGCTGTTGTTGTATGAAAACTCTACCAAGTGCAGATGGCTCTCCCATGATCTGCCAAAGTCCAGCACACAAGTCCTTAGCATGTCCTCTAGCGTCTGTATCGTCCTCTCGGACTGCCTATCTGTCTGCGGGTGGTACGCTGTACTGAACTTGAGCCGACTGCCCAACTCCTCCTGCAAGCTCCTCCAGTAGTGGGACATGAATCTGCTATCTCGTTCCGATACGATGCTCACTGGTACTCCGTGCAAGTGAACCATCTGCTGCATGTATAGCTCTGCCAACTTCTCGATGGAAAGCCCCACCTTGAAGGGTATGAAGTGCGCACACTTCGTCAGCCTATCAACGATGACCCAAATAGCATCCTTCCCTCCTTGGAAACGAGTATGTCCTGAGACGAAGTCCATCGTAATGTGTTTCCACTTCCACTCGAGAATAGATAACGGCTGCAATAGACCAGCTGGCCTCTGACGCTTCGCCTTGACCTGCTGGAAAACTAGACATCTCGAAATGAAACGTGATACATCCCTCTTCATCCCGTGCCACCAAAGATGTTCCCATAAGTCACGGTAGATCTTGTTGGCACCAGGGTGAATAGAATATCGCGATCGGTGTGTCTCCTGCAAGACTGCCTCTATCAGCTCTTCCTTCGGCACGCATAACCGGCTGCCATGCCTCAAATATCTATCCTCTGCTATGGTGAAGTCATCTAGCAATCCAGCTAAAGCCTGGGCTCGAAGTCTGCGAAGGCTCTCATCTGTAGACTGTGCCTTCTTGATATGCTCCATCAATCCTGACTGAATATCTGTCGCCATCATCTGTATCACTGATCCTGGCCGAACTATCTCGATACCGAGCTTCTCCAGATCTTCCCGTAAATGCCGATCTATCATCAGATACCATGCCATCGGATGCCTGCTCAGCGTATCTGCCACCACATTTGTCTTCCCGGAGCGATACTGTAAATCGATGTCGAAGTCCTTTATCAACTCCAATCGTCTTTGCCTCATGTTCAGCTCTTTCTGCGTGAACACATACTTCAAGCTCTTGTAGTCAGTAAAGATTTCCACTCGCTCTCCGTATAAGTAGTGTTTCCACAACTTGAGTACAAAGATCACCGCAGCCAACTCTAGGTCATGGGTAGGATAGTTCCGTTCATGAGTCCGTAATTGCCTAGATGCATAAGTAATCATTTTCCCATGCTGCTGTAGGACACATCCTAGCCCCTTTCTCGAAGCATCGCTGTATATGGTGAAACCTCCAGATCCTGAAGGTAATGTCAGAACTGGAGCGATCGTCAGCCTCCTCTTCAGCTCCTCAAATGCTGCCTGGCAGTCCTCTGACCAGATGTACTCTGCGTCCTTCCGTGTCAGTTTCGTCATGGGTTCAGCTATCCTAGCAAAGTCCTGGACGAATTTTCTATAATAGCCTGCTAAACCCAAAAAGCTCATGATCTCTGAAACTGACGTCGGAGCCTTCCATGTCTCAACGGCAGCAATCTTCCTGGGATCCACCGAGATCCCCTCTCCAGTAACTACATGACCGAGAAACTCCACTCGATCCAAAAAAGAACTCGCACTTCGACAATTTGGCATACAACCTCTCATGCCTCAGAATCCCCAAAACTGTCCGTAAGTGCTCTGCGTGCTCCTCCGGCGCCTTCGAGTATATCAGGATGTCGTCGATAAATACTACGACGAACTTATCCAGATACTGGTGAAATGTCTTATTCATCAAGTTCATAAAGAAAGCTGGCACATTTGTGAGACCAAATAGCATCACCAAAAACTCGTACTGCCCGTACTTCGTGTTGAATGCCGTCTTCTGGATGTCTGCAGCCCTGACTTTCACCTGGTGGTAACCGGATCTCAAATCTATCCTGGAAAACACCTTCGCCCCACTCAACTGGTCGAACAAATCATCTATCCTGGGCAAAGGATATTTGTTCTTAATGGTGATGGTATTCAATGCCCGGTAGTCAATACACAACCGGACTGTACCATACTTCTTTGGCACAAAAAGCACTGGCGCTCCCCATGAAGAAGCACTAAATCGAATAAAACCCTTTTTCAACAGGTCATCAATCTGCTCTTTCATCTCTACGGCCTCCTTGGGGTTCACCCTATAGCAAGCCCGGGATACTGGTAATGAACCCGGTACTAAATCTATAGTGAACTCCACATCTCAGTCACACGGAAGTCCTGGAAGATCCTCTGGGAATACATCCATAAACTCTCTAATGATAGGGTGTGACGATGCTAACTCCCCAACTATCGCACAACAGTTCGGCTCTAGGCTGATCTCCGGCCCTGTCCTCCTGACACTGAATGGAGCCGTGCTTGGGGAACTGAACAGAATACTACCCTCATGGCAGTCTATAGCTGCGTGAGCATAGCTAAGCCAGTCCATCCCCAATATGATATCATACCCGGGAGTGGCATCATAAAGAATTGTCTCCTAAACTCTCTCCCAGCTATAGTAATAGAGCATCGATAGATAGCTCTAATGGACACTGGTTCGCCTTTCGTCATTACTCTACTCATCTCCTCGGTAGGTGTAGCTACTAAGTGGTGTTTATGCAAAAATTCTAATGACAGGAAGCTATGCGATGCACCAGAATCAAACAAACATAGAGCTAGAAAAGTATATAAATAAATATGACCTGTGATGACGTCAGCCAAATAATCTGGCTCCGAAACCTGCTCCGGCTCTGCCTCAAGAGCCAGACTATAAGCCTTCCCCTGGGGTCCCTTCTGCTGCTGCAGATAATGCCCAAACCTTTGCTGCTGAGTCAAAAGCGGCGGTCCTCTAGACGGTGGTCCGACACCTGGTACCCTCGCTACTGGGCAGTCCCGAAGCTGATGGGTGGTAGACCCACAAGCTAAATACTGCCCTAACCTCTTCCTACAGACGATAGTGTCATGGCCTGGCCTCTTACAGAAAGAACACACGCCTCCCTTCTGCTGCCGGGGTCCCGGGGCTCTAACTGGCGGGGTTGGGTGATGTGGTGTGGGAGGACGGTATGTATGCTGGTGCGGCATCGGTGCTCTCGGCTGGAAAGCCTAACGCTTGGACGGTCCCTCGAGGTGTACAGAAGCCGGCCTCTTACAAGACAGAAGACGTTCCTCTATGCTCTAGGCTAACTCTAGGCTCTGGTAGTAGTCAGTCATACCGTTCGCCACTATAAGAATGCCAATGTCTGAAACTAGACCATGGCAAAACCTACGCGTCATTTCCTCTGGGTCTGCGACTAGACTAGGAGCGAAATGGCTCAAATGACTAAACTCTACTGCATATTCGTCAACAGAACGGTTTTTTCTGCTGGATGTTCTGGAATCGTAGCCCCATGGATACCCTAGCGGTGGTTGGGAAGAATTTCTTCTTGAACTGGGTCTTGAACTGATCCCAAGTGGCCTTTCCTCTCGTGAATAGCGGCTTATTCCGGAACCAAACTCCTACCAAGTCTATCAGCAGAAATCTCGCTGCCTCGACCTGGAGGTCACCCGAAAACCTAGCTCCAAGGAGCTTCTTTTCTACCGAGTCTAGCCAGTCATCTGCTACTACGATGCCCTCAGTCCCTAAGAACTCCTTGGGGTTCAAACCCATGAAGTCCTTGATTGTCCTCGCTCTCTGTCGTGGCTCTACATGTGGTGGGACCACGGTACATTCCTCAGAATGCTCCATGCTATGGCGAAGTAAGGTGGTCTACTCCTGATGGGTTGTTAGGAACCCCTGGATCAGAGTGAGCAGTTGGTTCCCGTCGAGAGTGACGGAAGCCTGGGCAGGTATAGTAATAGGTGGTGGTGGAAGTATCGGGTCCTGCTGGGACTGTGATGTGGAAGGTGGTGGAGGCATCTGGGTTGGTAGATTTGTGGAGTGGGGGAGTATGGTAGGTAGAGGTGGAGGTACATCGGTCAACTGGTCAACCGACTGGATAGGAAGTGTGCCATTATCAAGTGTGACATACTGGGATGAGCGGGTGAGCACCATCTAATAAATAAAGAACTTATAAGGACTCTTTTAGGTAAACATTCATAAACAACAAGAAAGTCTAATTTTGAAATAACGAGCATATGATGTGATGCGTTTCTTATGTTGCAATCCTAGTATTCCTCTAGGTGTTCTAAGCGTCATTCCTAATGTTGTCTAGTTACCTTAAGTTCCTAATTGCAGGCATGCTTGGTACAATAACGTAACCAAACAATTTAGTCTCGACCTGCATAGGCCACCACTAAAAACATGTCACGATTCGCTACCCAAATTGTTGGGCCGGGCCGAGTCATGTCCAGCCTACGCTTGAGATAAAACGTAATAAGCTGTTCTAAAGATAACAAGATAAGACTAAAGTGTGCTAACAGTTCTATATGTAATAAAGAGTCAGAAATGTTCCAAACACAAAAGTTGTCTTGTATATAAATAAGTTCCAAGTACAAGTCCATAATGTAAAATCGGATACAGGTCCAGTTACAAAATATATAGTCTAATACATGACTACTCTCAAAATTCCCAAGTAAATAAACAACTAGACGAGTTTTTCCGCAGGTACATCCTCGTAAAGTAAAGCCTGGTCCTCGGCAGCAACTCCATAATAGGAATCACAAAGCAACTCCTCCTTAGAAAGTATAACTACAACATTATCCTGTCAGGATGGGAGCAAGTACTAATTCTAACAAACATATAATACTGATCATGTGATGGAAAGAGATAAAATAAAGTAATCATGGCATATCTTGTTTTATCCAGTTTTAGATACATTTTATCATGGCAATACATATTCGTTTTAAAGTTTAAAATTGTAGTAGGTGAGTGATCAGTCAATAGGTAATAAGGATGTACAGTGGTACATATCAATTTTCTGAAGTGTACATACGTACCCTTAACGACATCGGTGTATATCCATACACAAACGCGGGATCAGACATACGACAAAGTTACATATAGAATGTAACAATGCTCGGTAAATACATACGGAGAAGGGGGGCATGATCACGTACACTACTAACAGTTTTCCCTTAACCCGTTGTTTAAACATGTGATATATAAAACTGTCCTAAGAATGGTAGAGACTGAAAGTAATACAACACGTGAAAATTTAACTTGCTACCCCAAGGATCAGCATTTAACATGGTTGGATCACAGTTCATGTTATAGCAGTATGTAAAGTTTGTAGAGGTACTTGCCTTTAGCAAAGCAAGGTAGTGATAGAAATGCTATAGATTCCTGGTGATTCGTCACTATAGAAATAATACATAAACTTAGTTTTATACTAAGTTAAACACTAAGACACTAGTTGTGTGACACGACTTCCTAACTGGACACCTAGCCAAATGGTGACTTTAGCATAGGAGACCAATATGGGGTGACACAATACCCAAACTAACTTTCTAGGGCCTTTACACTAGTGTCGGGTGAGGTCCAATACGACTATAACTCAAATCAACACAAAATATTGCAAGTCGTAACTATTCAATAAATAATTCAAACTGTACATTTTGTTCCAACAATTTTTAAGATAGATAAAATGCTTAACTTTACATAAATAAAGTACCAAAATGATCCTTGTTAATTATAGAAATTTATTCTAATTTTTCTGGAATTTATAATCCCTCATAGATATTTATTAAAAATCAGCAAACACATATATCTTAAAAATGAGTTATATTTTCCTATTTTTATAAAATGCCAAAACTACTTATTAAATGCTGGAAAAATTATATTAAATTAGCTAAATTAACATAGTATTTAAATACAATTTTTTTCAGATTTTACAGTACTTGAAATATATATAAAAATTCAAAAACAGCAAATAATAATTTTTAAAAAATAATTAATTAATTATTTAATATTTTGTCCACGTATTCGAAATAGAACCGAAGTCCATATACGGGACCCAAAATCATGAATCAAGGCCAATGTGACTTGTACAGACTCTGAATGTATTAGACACAATTGGGCCCAAAAACTCATGCTATATTTGGACATCAATTGGCCATGATTTATAAAATACAGGAATTTAAATATATATATATATTAAAGTATTTTAATAATATATTTTAAAGTGGTAAAATATACAAGTCATAAAATTACCTAATAAAATAACTTGTGGATTTGTACATAATATTATTTTGTACAAAGTTGAATTTGAAATATATACATATTTATACAACAAAAAAAATTATATATATATATATATATATATATATATATATATATATATATATATATATATATATATATATATATATATAATATATATATATATATAATATATGTATATCCATATATATATATATATATCTATATATATATATATAGATATATATATATATATATATATATATATAATATATATATATATATATTATATCCATATATATCCATATATATCCATATATATATCCATATATAATATATATATATATATATATATATATATATATATATATATATCCATATATATATCCAATATATCCATATATATATCCATATATATATAATATATATATATATATATAATATATATATATATATATATATATATATATATATATATATTATAGATATATATATATCCATATATATAATATATGATATATCCATTATATATACATATCCATTATATAATCATTATATATCCATATATATATAATAATCCATATATATACATATATATATGTAATATATAATATATATATTATATATATATATAATATATATATTATATATATATTATATATATATATATATATATATATCACATATATATATATTGGACGTATATATATATATATAGATATATATTATATATATATATATATATATATATATATATATATATATATATATATATAATATATATATATATATAATGGATAATACATATATATAATAAATATACATAAAAATATATATATATATATATAATAAATATATATATATATAAAAATACTAAATATAAATATATATATATATATATATATATATTATATATATATATATATATAGATATATATATATATATATATAATATTATATATATATATTAGATATATATATATATAAGCGGATCAAAAGCCCCCTTAGAAAGCCCCCAAAAACTCCCCTCACTCTAATCCGTAATTTAATGTTAATTAATGTTATATTAATGTTAATATATATTAAGTTAATATTAACATTAAATACTAAAATTAATATTAAACTTAACATTAAAATTAATATTAACATTAATATTAACATTAACATTAATATTAACAATAACATTAACATTAATATAAAAAAAAATTTTAAAAATTAATATTAACATTAAAATATAATATTAATATAATATTAACATTAACATTAATATTAATATTAATATTAACGTTAATATTACGAATTAGAGTGAGGGGGGTTTTGGGGGGCTTTCTAAGGGGGGCTTTTGATCCGCTCCCTATATATATATATTATATATATATATATATATATAATATATATATATATATATATATAAATAAATATACGTATATTATATATAACAGTATATATACAATAATATATACATACATAAACATACATATAGATATATATAAATACTATATACATATATATATATAAACAAATAAATTAAAAACAAAACAAAAAAGGAAAACAAAGGCGGGGCTCGAACTGGCCAGGGGGACAGGGGGGGTTTAACACGCTCGGGCTGGCCAGGGGGTCAGCTTGGGTTAGCTGTTAGGGATAGGATTTGGTTTAATTTTATTATGGTTTTAGATTAATGGGTTTTAAACCCGATAACACAGTTCAAACCCGATAACACAGTTCATTAAAAATCCGTGTCCTGACGTTTAGGACACGGGCACAAGAGTCATGTGTCCAGGGTTAGCACGACACGTAAATGCCGTGTCCATGCCCATTACTGGGTTCCTCGTGTCCTGGCGAGTCCAGTGATGTGAATACGAGACACAATGCGACACGAGAGACTAGAGACACGTACGTGTCCGAGAGGCGGTGGCTTTCTGGATGTTGCACGGCGGTTGTAGGCGTTGGGGTCGCCGGAGAAAAATAGGACGGGGGTCGCCTCGTCGAGACACGTCGGTTGGCGGTGGTAGTTCGTCGGGAAATGGCTCTGGTTGATGGGAAACCTAGATCTAAGGTTCCGGCGAGGGTGGTCGGGGAAGACGAAGCGAGGGCGGTGGCTAGGGCGGCTGTGGTGGTCAGAAAATGGTCTAGAGTTAGGGTTTAGGGTCGGGGCTTTTATTGGGTCGAAGGAGGTGGCGGAATTAGGGCTAGATTAGGATTAGGGTTAGGGTTTTGGCCGGGGTTAGCCGGAGAAGGCGGACAGCACGGCGGTTGGGATTAGGGTTTTACAGAAACCCCCTAAATTAGTTAATTACAAACAAACACTCACCGTCTTATAGGAAATGCAATTTTCCAAATTGCATATACACCCCCACGGTTGCTCTGTGCAAAAATTAATTTGCACAAACAAACAAATATTGCAAACAGTGATTAAAACAATTACAAATTGGTATTAAAATAATTTAATTAATTACAAAATGATATATTTTGCTTTAAAAATTATTTAAAAATTCTAGAAAAATTCTTAATAATTATAATAATTTATTTTAAGGATATAAAAACTATTAAAATCATAAAATAATATTTTTAAAAACTAGGGGCTTACACAATCCCTAAAGAGTTATAGATAAAATTAGGCAAACAGGTTGTTCCTATTACACTGCCTAAGATATGTCCTACCACACAGTTTATACCGAAATATGACACGATCAAAGAAAGTACGCAAGCCACATGTTCCACACAATCATGTTTTACTTACAAGTATCTACGAAAGACACAAAAGACTCATGTCTGCACAAAACCAAAGGATAGTCACTCTAGAATTATTTGCACATACTGTGGTCAACACGGGCACATATCATAGTATTGTAGAAACAGAAAGCTAGTAAACATAAATAAGTATACCTGGATACCCAAAGTTAACAATATTGGACCTCTCAAAGAATGGGTACCAAAGGTCACATCTACTTGTCTTATAGGTGGGACCAACCCTCTCATACTAGAAACAAATGGATCATCGATAGCGGATGTTCGCGGCACATGACCAGTGACTGCATCTTTATTCGCGACGCTATCGATGAAAAGAGAAGGATATATCTCCTTCGGAAATAATTTGAAAGGTAATATAAATAGGCAATGGTACTGTTGGTATATCCCCCTATCCAGTAGTAAAAGTCGTTTGGCTGGTAACAGAACTAAAACATAACATGTTAAGCATTAGTCATCTTGCCGACAATGGTTATGGTATTAATTTTGATAAAGACAAATGTTCCATATATGATATATCCACTGGTAATCCAGTTATGAAGGAATCATGGAGGACAATATTTATGTGTTCTTTTTAAATGTACTAACTGTGCAGGTAAGTGCCTAGTAGTCAATGAAAGTTGGCTATGGCATATTAGACTATGACATGCAAACATAGATACCATTTCAAGACTACAAACGAAGAAATTGGTAAAAGGAACTACCAGAAATATCATTCAAGTGAGACATGGTATATGCTGACTGTAAGAAAAACAAAGCAACTAGATCTTCTTTTAAATCTATCAACGATGTAAGTACTTCTAGACCTTTGTAGTTGATCCATATGGATTTATTTGGACCTAGTAGAGTCGCCAGCCTTGGCGGTAAGCTCTATACTTTTGTAATTGTTGATGATTTCTCTCAATATACTTGGGTTTTCATTTTATCAAACAAAAGCGATGCACTTTTTAAATTTGAGATTTTCTGCAAAAGGTTCAAAACGAAAAAGGTTTCATGATTACTCGTATCCGAAGTGATCATATAGGCGAATTTGTAAATTCATATTTTAAAAAGTTTTGCAATACAAATAATTTTTTCGCATGAGTTTTTTGTCCTAGAACTCTCCAACAGAATGGTGTTGTGGAGCAAAAGAATATGACTCTAAGCAATATGACTAGAGTTATGCTAAACCAGCATAATCTTCTGAAATATTTTTGGGCTGAAGCTGTATATACAGCTTGTCATGTTTTAAATAGGGTGCTGATTCGACCTATATCGAAGAAGACACCTTATGAATTATGGTTTAATCGCATTCCAAACATTTCTTATTTCAAAGTTTTTTGATGCCGTTGTTTTATGCCTAAACACCAGGATAACTTGGGTAAGTTCAACTCTAAGGCAAACGAAGAAATATTCCTTGGTTATACTGCCAAGAGTAAGGGATACAAAGTCTTTAATACACTACACCATATTGACCAATTTCTAATGGGCCATATTTTTCATTTCTAACAGACATAACATGTTATAAAATACCAACTAGGTCCAACCGTTAGTATATACTTATAGCCTGTTACAATAATAATTTTTTACCATAAATTTATTATTTGGTTGGTGAAAAAATTCTAGCGGCAGCCAAAAAAATTTGGCGCTCAACTTCCCCCCAATTTTACTCTACACATACACCCATCCGTAGTTTTTCTCTCTTATTCATAAATCCAAAAAAATTTGTATGCCATCCATCGTTTCTTTCTTTCTCTCTCAGCCGTTCGTCGTCGGCTGCGGTGATCCGGCGAGGCCAACAACCCCTCTTCCCCGGTGTCCATCTGTGGCAGGACGTCGCCTGCACCGGAGGGTTTCCAGCGAGGTCGGTAGTGACAACCCCTATTTGAGGTGAGGAAAAAACCCCTATTTGTGCCCTCATTTACAAATAATACTTTTGATAAGTCGATCGATGATGATAAAGTTTGTGTGACATGTTGGAGCTCTACATGTTTCTTGATATGCAGTTGATTATATAGAGTTTCACCGCTATGGAATGAACGAATATACACCATAGGAATGTTTGTTGTGAGTAGGACCACATTACTATTTTTTTCACACTTTTGATGTCCGAATGGTTGGAGCACCCAATCTTTCGAAGACCTAGAACTCAAACCCTTTCCTTATAAATTTTTTACTTTTGGAATGTTGTGATTCCATTCTTTGAACTCTTCACATTGATCAACTTAGACCTGAGAATTTGGAAAAGAAACCCAAAAGAGGGTGTTAATGTTCTTTTTCCTTAACATACAAGGATAACTAAAATGATTTGTAGCATTTCATAGGAACCTGGTTCAAACCTTTGGGATAGATTTGACGCCAACTGTGATCTTCCCATAATAACTGGATGACAATGTACATCAAGTCTGTCCTGCCTAGCTTGTGCTCCTCCCACTCGACAAAGTGCTCGTAGCCTTTGGGACCGTATGCTCCTATCGCTTATGCTTGCTTTTGCTCCAATGGGAGTTCAAAAAATTCAGAAACATTTACCTTCATCTTTTCCATCAGTTCTTTCGAAACTCCATGATTTATTAACTGCAACCGCCAAAAAACCCATAAACTTAATTTCCTGAATGTTGCAGTTATAAATTAACAAAGTAATGAACGTGGCCTAGAAATTAATTGACCTGGAAGAATCCCCAATTCTCACAAGCATGGTTAAGCTTGACAGACTCTTCTTGGCACAGCTGGGGTCCAGTAACCGGCTCAAATCGAAAACTGGAAGATCGACATTGTCCTTGCTACTACAGACCAGATCATCCTCAGCTTCATTCCTGATGTATCTATGAGGGATATTGCTCGATTCGTTGTTGCAGCAGCTGCTGGCAGCAAGCTCCTGGACATTCGCAATAGGTATGTGAAGACTGTTCTTTCCAACTATTTCCTTCCTTCTTATGTACTGATATACAAATAATTAACTTGATATTAGTTCATTTCTCCACATTGAAGAGAAAATAGTAGCACCATGCATGTATTTATATATATTGAATAAAGTTTATAAATAAGTCAAATTAAATTAAATACATACCTGTAGTGTATTATCTGCCATTTGGATCATAGCCACAACAATATGCATTTAATTGCTCTACAAATCTATGATTTGGATACGACGATAATCCAAAAGGAAAATAAGCAGCAGCCGCCAGCCAGTTGAGGGGCGGCACTTGATTATGTCCTGCATTATTTATCTTTCACTCCAGTAATATTACATATGAACCAAACAAAATTATGATGAAATCATTCCTGTAGCCATTCAATTATCAGAAGAATTAACAATCCTTTCAGTAGTTGTTGATGCGATAATTCATAACCCATAAAGAGATGGCATCTTCCACATTGATCCTATACTGACAAAATCAGACATGAGTCCTACTAGAACATTAATCCTACATCAACAAAGGTTATTTTGTATCAAATAGACTATGCTTTCAGTTACATAAAACATGAATCCTACTAGAGTCTAATGACAATGGACCTAGAAGATCAACCGAAAAGACCTTTTTAGTTAGTCGTATGTGAGGATTATGATTATGGACCTAGAAGATCAACTGAAAAGACCTTTCTAGTTAGTGTACTTATTGATAATATTTCACCCCATCTCACAAACTCACAGTTCAAACACTGTTTTTCAGGATTAATTTAATATTAGATGAATGAAACCACAAACATTTTGGTTGGACACTTTATCAAATAGACAGTTGCCACATATGCTATATAACGTTCCCCTTTTATAGTTCATTTCAAGATTAACTAATTAGTGGAAATGAATTGTTTGAACAAGAAAAAGATGTAGAGCTAATAGAATACTTTAATTTCTATTAATTGTTAGGAGTATCCTTTAACAAGGTACACGTGTAGGAAACATAAGTATTAGTACTTGAATATCTTGTCATTTTTGCTTGTAATACCACAAGTTCATCTTCTTGAGATGATTTTTTTTATTGAGCAAGCCGAGTTGTTTGCCTTCCTGTAGGAGTATATTTCACTGAAGCAGGAGTAGTTATAGCATGATAAAGAAGTTGTTCTTCCAGCTCAACCCCCTCTAAATCCTCTAGTTCTGCTTCCAATTCGTCTTGCCATTGCACAAGTATAGTAATACACAAGCCCGGATAAAGGAGGAGGAAAAAGGTTTTATTAATACTTACATTTCAAAATGTTTGCATTTATGTTTTTGCTGACATGCTTAGTTGCACTTATAAACATATGTTAGAGGTGAACCATAGTCATAATGTTCATCTCAAAATGTTTCATTTTAAAGCTTTGGACTTCTTCAAGATGGAAAGGATGAAAACTGTGGGAGGATGTATGTTACTAGAGGTTTACAAAGATAAAATCCTTATTTCAAGCCATATATGTGTACGTAACTTGTCCATATATCACTATCTTCTGTTTATATTAGAAA